>JAQIVZ010001317.1:0-35854 GCA_034700945.1 Arrhopalites spinosus
TTATAATAATTTTAATTTATAATTATAATAATTTTAATTTATAATTATAATAATTTTAATTTATAATTATAATAATTACTAATAACGATTATTAGCAATTAAGTTTTAAATAATTGAAATTACATCGATAAGCAAACAGAGCGAGAATGACCAAAGGGACGGCAGTACAAATCCACATCATTTTGACTAAAATATTTAAAATTTAATTATGACAATTAAGATGAAGTCACGCATTTAGTTAAAAATAATACTAACCTGTTTTAGTGACCCCCATGAGAAGAAAGATAATGAGGATGACGTAGACAACAGTCAAATAAATGACATTCATAGTAATAGGTCGTCCAATATCAGTGAGAGAATAAGTTTTATTATTATTGTCCATATCCGGTCCTTCATAAACCATCCATCTCCTACTCAATTAAATGTCAATTAAAACAGTAAATTTAATTTTGCAATAAAAAGGACTAACCGGAAGTATTCCTCTCCAGCAAGAATTCCAGATCGTTGACTTTGTTCCATGGAAGCTTTGACTTCAATACAGTGCTCTGAATTCCAATCATTTCCACAACTGGACCAGGGTAGAGGAGTGACACAGGAGCCAAAAGTGTACAACATTGTCCAAGAAAGAAGGACATTATATGTACACGTCACAATGTATGATATGAGGATCACAGCGTAGCCCACCCCTTTAAAGGTCAAAGTTAGTAATTAGTATTTTTGGAAATTAATTGGGGGTCAAATATTTAACCTCGAAAAAGGGGACAAATCTTCCATATCCCAATCGCCCCTTCCCGTACAAATTGACCGACGATGAGTTCCAAGTATAAAATAGGGAAAGCGACTAGGCCCATCATTATTAAATAGGGAATTATAAATACTACTCCACCATTCTATATCAGATTAAATAAAATATAAATAATAATTTATATAATCTACAATGATGAACTTTGACCTACCTTAAAACAAAGAAAGGGAAATCTCCAGACTGTAGAGTAGTCCATGACAAAAGCCAACATTGAAATTAAAAAATCAAATCTTGTATTCCAAATTTCTCTGTCTGGTCGTACATAAATTTGTCCTCTTTCCGGTCCAGCTATTTTAAATTATCATTTTAATCTTAAATGACATGACATGACTCACTTAAATAATAATTAATTTACTATTCTTCTGTTTTAATGGAGGTTTTGGATTAAAATCAAATAAAGTGTCCTCCTCTGACGTCACACTCCAATCAGCTGACTGACGGTCCGGCTCCACCGAAGAGGATTCAGGGATTTTACCTGACCCGGCATTTAATTGATCACCTGGACTTGGTTCTGATGTATCTAAATAAAAATGTAGAATTGTGTAATTTAAATAAAGTCAATTTAAAAATAGTTTATGTTGACGTACGACCCTCATCTTTCTTAACCCCTTCCTCCTTCTTCCCATTGGCCAAAGGGAGCATAGCTTTTGATGGGAATGAGGTAATAATTAAAAATTCCTTTCTATTTTCACAAAACTTAACTGTCCTAATAACTTTACATTACTTGACTCTGGGGTGGCAAACTAGTGCATAGCTAAAAGAGGTGTCAGGAAAGGCTAATGAGATGACAACCTTGGGAATTACAAGTCAAAGACCAAAGACACGCAAAGTGCATAATCAAAGATACAGTCGACAGTCTCAGTATTATTTTTAACCATATTTGTTCATTTTTATTGTTCATGTACAAACCACGGCAACTCATTCTTGAAAATTTGTTCATTTTTATCCTCATTGTCTTTGGGTGAGAATCTTGAGACTTTTTTTGAACAAGAAGAAGAAGAATGGAGACAATGTAAATAATTATTATTGGGTGGAGTCATTTCACTACAGAGACAGGGAGAGAGAGACTTTGACGGGGGTAGTCAATTAAGTGCAAAATCCACTCACTAAAGTACTTTGTACTTTTTTTTGCATCATGGTTATGGCCTAGATAAATCATATTGCAAATTATCCAACTAGTGTTAACTCCTCAAAAATGTACAAGAAAAAAATAGCAAAAAAAAGGAGTTGCAGTTTGGACAGTGGCAAAGACAAGTATAAGATTGGAAGGGTTGTTTAGAGCAAGTGTGAGAGGTTATAAAGGATAGATAAATCCACGATAAATTGTGTGCGAAACAATCATAAATAAAATAAACTTACGAGATTGGCATTGGGGGAGAGAGAGAGTCAAAGAGCGAGACATGACATTATACGAGGAGTTAATGCAGAATCAAAATGAATATTTGCAATATTATATTTAATAATATTATTTTGTACCTGAATGACGGAAGGCTCTTTTGGCACTAATATTCCTTTTTATTATACTCTCTAAATGACCATTAACATGCTAGTTTAACGGTTTAGAACATATGTACAATTATTTACGAGATTGATAACCAACAATTGCATTGGCAAGGTCGACTCGATATTTTTTTTATGTGCATACATTAACATTACAGTTTACAGTGGAGTGGGGAGTCATTATTACATTATAGTGAGATAATTGTGAATGAGAACTTTTACAATGTCGATTAAGTATCGACTCTTTCCTAATTTTTTTTAAAGAGTAAGAGTCAACTTCTTCAAAAAGTTACATTTCAAAGTGAATTTAGATCAACTTTGAGTCTCGTCTCTCCACGTTGGTTTTAGTCTTTAAATACAATTAAGTTCTCTTCCGTCTTTTAAATGTAGGAGTTTGTAAAGGAAACCAGTTTTTATTTTTTTAATTGTTGCTGCTGTTCGTTTTTGTAATCATAATTATGTGGTCATTTATTTTAATTTGTGTCTCTGTTATTGTGGAGTGGACACATGCCACAAGTTTTTTTTATTTTCATCGAAGTTCACCGTATCATAATTTTGTAACACCGAATTTCCCTAATTTTCAAAATTTTCACGATTTTGGACATTCAATTTTGGATGGGGAGTCAAGAGAGTCTAAAAATCAACCGGTTTATACGGGATTTTATCATAATCGAGTTGAATTTCTACAATCACAATTAGGACCGAATGTAGCCACTGCTAATATTTTTCCATCAGTGTCTTCTCCCTTTGCTGTTCAATCGGATATTGGTCAAGTGCCTGTTGTGAGGAATCCTGGTTTGGGTATAATTTAATTAATTAATATTTTTTAATTTAATTTTGTGATTTAATTAAATGTGATTTAATTTGAAATATTAGATCAAGTTGAAAATTATCAAGTGGCTATTAATCATCCCATTAAAGGCAATCAAAATACTGCCTACACGTACTCTTATGAGATACGAAATTTGGGTAATATTCCATCATTCTCTATTGTTCAAGTCAATTTGGGTGAAGGGGGTCAAAATGTTGATACAGTTAAAGTCAACTTGGATCAAGAAGAAAAAGATGAGACGGTTAAAGTTAATTTGGAGAAAGAGAGTCAAAAGGTCAATTTAGAGGAACACAGTCAAAAAATTGATAGTAATGCTACTGTACAAGATGAAAAAGTTGACACGGTCAACGTTCCTATGGATGAAGGTCAATTAGTTGACACGACTGTACAACCGGATATTGAAGTCAGTTCGACAGTTATAGAGCCTTTGAAAATTAAATCAGATTTGAAGCCGTCAGGTAAATTAAGATTGAAAAAGAAAAGAAAAATTCCAAAGGTCACCAGAAGCACGGGTAATCGAACTCTGATCAGGAGACCAATAAAAAGGGAGAATATTTCTGAAGAAGCATCAAATGTATCCAATGTCATTGTGAAACCTCCATCAGGATCAGCACTCACTGGCAAACGAGTCCCTGTGAGTTTTGTTTTACACAATTAAATAATAATGATCATTTTAAATGTCACTTAAAACTTATCAGATTTTGTAATGATTTTTCTATTCTCAGGAAGTCATTTATGAGTATGAAGAGATTGACAATTATGATGATGAATATTATGAAGAATATTTGGATCCCTTGAGTAATCATACAACTAGTAATTCTAGTTCCAGTCAAATTTTAACTGTGACTCAAAGTTCTTCTAAATTTGAGTTAACTTCAACTACTTCTAAACCAATTCCAACAAAATCATTAACCACAAGTACTACCACTGCCTCAAGGGTGACCTCCAATATTACAAATAGTATTGTGGAAGAGGATGCTGAAATTGTGGATGATGCACTGAATAAAGCTACAACATATCGACCTCGTGGATCATACCGGTCTTTAAATTTAGCAAGTCAACGAACAAATCAAAATCGGTCTAATATTATTTCAACAATTGAAACTAAAAAGGTTGAAACTTCGACTAAGAAACCAATTCCAACTGTCATCACTACTACTACTACTGTGTCATCATCAACATCATCAAGTGACGACGTTATTGAAATTAAAAGTCCGGTTCATAAAGCTACAACAGAGGTACGTTAAAAATTAATAATTAATTTTCATAATAATCATAATTATTATGAATGTTACAAAAAAGGAATATATTTAAATGTTATTTTAAATTGTAGAATCCTCTTACCAAATCGGATAATAATACTGATGAATATGTTGAATATGAATATTACTACGAAGATGAAGACGCTGATCAAGTAACTCCAACAGCATTAACGGCAATTAATAGTTCAAAAGCTCCAGAGGTTATTGTCCAGAATATTACGGCACCAATTAGTTCGGCAACATCACTGGCTAAGGATTTAAAAGCACCTTTGAAAAATATTACAACAACAGCAGTTCCAGTTACTAAGACTTTGAATGATTCTCTGCCAAATTCAAAGAATGACTCTTTGCCAGTTGTCAAAGAATTAAAAATCACCACAACTGAAAAGACAAGTACAGTTGACCCTAAGGTCGACTATGAAGAAGAATATTATTATGTTGAGGAGGAAGATGAACCCCAAAATAGCAATGGTATGATATTAATTTAATTTAATTTAGTTGACTTTTTAATTATGATTTTTATTTTTAGATGTCATACATGGAACTTCAACCACTACAACGCCTACAACGACTACAACTACAGTTCCAACGACAACAACTACAGTTCCAACGACAACAAAGTCAGTTGTCACAACTACAAATGCACCGGAAGTAAGAACATTGCCACCGACAGTCAACGTTCAAAGCCATTCTTTGGTCACTGTGACCTCAGCCTCCTCCTCCTTCACTTTCATCACTACAACGACATCAAATTCTAAAATAAATTATGCCACTAGTACTACAAAATCTCATTTAACAGAACCGGAAGCAAAAAATGTTATTTTAAGTTTAACAACACTTGAGACTCAAAGCTCAAAGCCCATCCAAGAAACAACCACAGAGTCGTCTCGACCGACAACTTACAAACCCAAAATAAATATTTTGACTTTCCTTCGTCGTCAACCCTCTCAAAATCAAAATCAAAGTCAACCTGTTGAGTCGACTGTGACCTCAGTGTCATCTCATACTACAAAAAGTCAATCAAAATCAAAAGTTCAACGACATAGACAACGTCCAGTCACACCATCCGTTGGGAATGAGGCAACGTCCGCATCCTCAACCTCATCAACAATATCACCAACTCCAAGCCCAATTAATTCTACTGTAGTCACAAATGAGGAGACTACAACCATCATCCCAAAGGATGAAGGGACGACAACAATCTTGGGAAATAATCGACGAGTTCGAATTGTCGTGAGAACTAAATTGAAAAAAGTCCCTACATAATAAGTAAAATCAAATAAAATTGATATCATTCCTAAATGTAAATTGCTCAAAGAAAACTAACAATTAGATTACATCATCAAAGTGCCAAACTGAATGATGCTCTCATTATCATTACACTTTTTTTCGTGTGTTTAAATGTCTTCTCTATCAACTGTCATTATTATTAGACTAGTTTTTTTAAATTACCTTTTTAAGTCGTCCCTGAATAGTTTTTTAGTCGATTTTCCTGTTGTCCAAAAAAAATAAATATTTGTTTGAAAAAAAAATGATTTCATTTGTCAAAAACGAGTTTTTTCACGTCAATTAATGATCAATAGTCCTTGAAGTCTTCCTAATTCACTTTGATAAATAATTTATCATATTTATGATTAACTAATTGTACTGTATTTCCATAACGGAACTGGATTTGACAATTTTCAATTCTCAAAAAAAAAATTAATTGCATTCAAACAATGAACATCTTCCCGCTCATCCCAATTTTTTTTTATCCAGGAGATGAGCATTTTTTTGTCCATTAAAAAAAGTATCTACCTTAAAATTCTTGGTAAGTGTATAAATAATATGGATTAGCATATAATGGATTTGTATGCAAATGAGTTTGATGTATTCAAAAAAAATGTTGACAATTTCATCTCCACCCCATCGCTCCTACCCCGTTGGGCATTGAAAGGAAAAAGAAGAAGAATGGTCTAATAATTTTATTATGTAGATTATACACATTAAATATACGAGTAAATCATAATTTGTCCAGCCATTTAATCCCCACAAGTAAAAAAGAAGGTAGGACGGAGACAAATAGAAAAATTGTGTTTTACCTGCACTCGCTGACCTTGCCATCTCTATAATTTACGACCACCAAAAAATTTTTTGACCAGACGCAAATCTCTCTCCAGCTCAACCAAGGCTCTTTTTTTGCAATCATTTTTTTTGCCAAAATGATTCTCTGCCCTCTAGCCTCTTATCAATTCGACAACAACTCATCAACTTCAGGTTTCCAAACTAGACATTTATCCCCATTACGTAACCCTAATCATCCCATTCTCTCTCTCTCTTTATTCAAAATAAGACCAGTTTTTTTTAAATGAAAGAATAAAAATTCGAAATCCAGTTCAAAGAAAATAAATTGGAACAGATTGACACAAAAAATGAGAGGAGGGGAGTATGGGATGGGGGGGGGGATTGAAAAATCGAAACAAATGACAATCAGTTCAATGGAGAGCAAATTAAGTCTCATTTTTTGTACATGGAGAATTTCTTGAAAGAGGGGAGGGAGGGGGGATTCTGGAGATGGGAAGATTATCAAAAAAGGAATTTGAACCAATTTTTTTTCAAATGTTATTTTGATTCGAGATTAACAAAACAGTTAATTATTCTTCCCAACACATGACAGAGAGAGAGAGAGAGAGAGAGACATGCAACAAAAAAAAATAGACAAGTCATTACCAAAATGTCTTTTTGAAGCGTCTCTAAATTGGCACCCATTGAAATGTACAGAGTAACAATAAATCGATTAATTTCAATTTTTTTCTTCTCATCTCTCTTTTAAGAACCGAAGATAAAATTGGGATTCTTGACTTGACTTGAATCAAGTTGATGAAAAATAGAGTTTGAAATTTAAAAGAAAATGAATTTACTGGATAAAATTCTAAAATAGTGCAAATTGTTGAGCTATGACTCAGTTTTATTTGGATAAGGGAGATGAAGGTGTGTTGGAGAAACATGTCCACAGTTTTTTTCTCAATACATTTTTTTTAAACTTGTCTGTTTCATCTGTACAATGTACTCACATGTGGACGTGAGAAGGAGAAGAAGATGAGATGCAGAGATGAATTATCTTTATTTAGAGATCATCCTCACTGCTGGATCAACGTGCCACACCAAACCACTTAACCATCACTAAAAAGTACCTGTACATTTTTGTTCATCTCTCTCTCTCTCTCCTTTTGTTTTCTATCACAAATTATTTATTTTTTGACTCACATTTTTTTGAAATTTATTTTCAAAAAATATGTAGTGCCCCTAATATTTTTAATACAGTTTTTTAATATTTTTTATTTAGATTTCAACACACATCAGGATGACTCCCGCCCCTTGTCTTCTCTTGGTGAGGATTTTAAAATTAATTTAATTATTATTTTTTAAAATTTTGAAAAGAAAATCAACAGTTGCAACTGTCAGAATGACAAGTCAAGGAGAATTGATTTTGAGTTTACATGTGCAAAAAAATAATAATGATTTTTGCATTGTGCAAAAATGTGCCGGCTCGCACAGAAGATACACAGAAGAGAGAGAAATAATGACGTTGGCCATAGTCGTATCGTAATCAAGTTTGATAATACAGAGAAGAGAATCGTAAAGGTAGACATTGGCCTCAAATTACCTTGACTCAGCTCACGGCTCTCTCGACAAAGAGAGATAAAAAAGATTTTTGAGTTAGACAAAGTGAGAGTGTTCTTATTTTCCAAGAAAATTTAATCTTTTTCCTCAAACTTTTTAAGCAACATTAGTGAAATATTTATATTTTTAGTCTTCTCAAATTGTGACTCTCCTTGACTGTGAGGGTCAACTCTCTCAAAAGTTTTTCTTGATTTCTGTTTTTTCTCTCAAACTGAAAATAATTGCGAAAATATTTGTGTTAGAAAAATAAGTGCCGTTGGGGTTTTGTTTTTGTTCAAAGTTAAATAAATTCAGGGTCATAAGAGTTGTAGTCCCCCTCAAATAAAAAAAAGAAGTCATTTTACTCAATCTTCTTGGCCTTTGTGAGGTTACAAATAGGGAAAAGGATAATCAAATACAAAATGGACAAAGAATAATAAAGGTAGTTTACATGGGCTAATAAACACACGAGACAAATAGAGCCAATCTTTTATCCCCAAACCTCCCCATCTCGTCATCACGTCCCCACACATTTTCTTGTTCAATATTTTAATTGTAGTTTAGCATTGGAGCCATCGTCCTTAAATTATTAAATTTTTTAAAAAACAAAATCTAGTCAGAAAAAGTGTCAAAATGGATTAAATTCCAATTAATTTATTTTATAAAATTTTAAATGTAGTTTATAAAATGGTCCGAGTGGACTGGAGTTTATTAGTGATTAAAAGTTGTCGTCATGTTCTCGGGATATTTGCTTGGACATGGGCAATATTCCTTTTTTCCTTGACATTTTTTGGGGGTCATCTCGAGGATCAATTGGAACCTCCACCCATTTTAAGACAATTAATTATCCCTATTTTAAAGGTACTCCTCATCGCTCCTTCCTTCACTTCAGCTCAATTAAATTCAGGGGAGCCAGGTCAAGCAGGTCATCATGGCTCTGCTCAGGCTGGGAGTGCTCCTGGATCTCTAACACGATTTGCTCTCAATGGAGTTGAGGTCAATGTGGATGGTCAACCTGGATTTAAATTGAGTGATCCTCCAACAGCTCAACACATGGACATTAATGATGATGGTCAATACAGGTAAAAAAAGAATTACAATTAAAATATTTTTTTGCATCATGAACATTCCATTTAGGACTCCAGAGAGAGTCCATTAGCTGACAAATTTTTGTTGAGTCATGATGATGATGGCACATGGCTGAAAACACACGGCCACTTGCCCCTCTTAAAAGCATTTTTAATTTAATTGGATGGGATTGCAACTTTTTACAAGTCTCTGACTTGACTCTCAGGTTCATTTTTGTA
The DNA here is from genome assembly GCA_034700945.1 of Arrhopalites spinosus. NCBI lineage: Eukaryota > Metazoa > Arthropoda > Collembola > Symphypleona > Arrhopalitidae > Arrhopalites > Arrhopalites spinosus. Next base: position 9,349 of record JAQIVZ010001317.1, read on the forward strand.
CGGGGCTTTTGAGAGTGCAAGTGGCTTTGGTGTGTGTTTGTGTGTGTGTCAACATGAGATGGAAAAAGTGTGGAGCCAATGGGGGGCCATTGGACTCTCCTGTCGACTGTTTACTCATTAACATTTACATAATTTTTTGTGGAGGTGAGAGAATAAAAAAAAATGAAAATTATTCTCTATTTACTCTCCACCAAAAAAAAGAGATGAACAACTTCCTTTGTCATTTTAACAATTAAAATTACAAATTAGAATTAAACAAGAGAAAAAATTTAAGTAGTTCCTCTCCCTCTCATTTACATGAGAATTTTAACTACTCTTTTTTTCTATTTAAATTTCTCATTTGAATTTCAGTTTCTCTTACACGGCTCCACACACTGCCAGACAAGAACGGAGAAATCAGGATGGCTCCGTTCAAGGAAAATATTCTTACACAGATCCTGATGGTAAATTAGTTGAGATTGAATACAGTGCTGATGCCACTTCCGGTTTCAATGCCTACGGTGAAAATATCCCACCAAAACAAGTCGTCGATGTTCCTCATCCCGTTCAGGATACACCGGAAGTCCAGGAGGCACGTGAGAAATTTTTGGATTATTACAATCGAGAATGGAATGCAAGGAAAGCTCTTGAAGCCAAGGAAAATGCTACAGCTCAACCAGAATCAAGTGAATCTGTCACTGGGTCAGATGTCATTCAAGTCAATGCTGAAACTTCTACTACTTCAACTTCCGTTTTGAGTGATGATGATGAAGGTGATGACGATTCCGAAGTTGTCAATCGGGCGGAAGCTCCGGCTAAGATTGGAGGCTATAATGCCAATACAATTGGACAGAATTTAAATCCTCAACAAAATTTGTACAGTCTTCAATTCAATGTTGGTAATACTCCTGGACAAAGTCAAGGTCAATTTCAACAAACGGCGACTGTTAATGGAGGAGTAGTTCCACAGGGTCCTGGTACGGAATTTATTTAAAATAGTATTTTTAAATAATTTTATTATTTAATTAATTAATTTTAATTAATATTTAGGATACTTTTACTACGTTGGAGTTGGTGGACTTCCTTATTACGTCACTTCACTGCCAACTCGAACTGCCGTGGCCGTGTCAGTTCGGGCTTCTCAATTAGGAGCTATTCCAGCTGCAGCCATTCATGACGTACAGAGACCACATTATGGAGGTGGAGTTCAAAGGACAAAACAACATCCCGCTGTCTATGTTGAAGTTGGACAAGACTACAGTGACCTGGGTCAAACTCCACAAAATAGTATCACTCCAGTTAACTTTCGGACTAGTGGACAGACTAATCAGAATGGGGGATTTAATAAACAAATTTATCCCATTAATTTCCCTTATTTTGGCTACCCCGTTTTCACCTACTAAAAACTCTCAAATCCATTTTCAAGTTTTTTAAATGACAGAATAACTCTACACAATTTAATTACGATTATGGAGGAAAAATAATGCAAAATAATATTAACTCTGTTACAATTCTTTCAACGTTTTTATGACTCTTCTTTTTATTGTACTTGGCTTATTTGATAATCATTTCGTTATAATTAACTTTGTTAACTCTTGTTGTTAAATATAATATTTGATTTGATTGAATATCCATTCAATTTCTTGTTTTATTTTTGTTTGTCATATTAAAAAAAAGTCATTCTGAATAATTAAATGGACACAATTAATTTCATTTTTAAAAATAATCCATCGAAATTCAATCATTTTGTAAATATTTCCCAATGGGTAATTAATTACGGAATCATATAGTACAGGTAAGAGTAGAAATAAAATAATATTTTAATTGAAATTATGATTAAGTCACTTTTTACAACATTTTCTAATGACGAGGACAATAAAATTGCATGAGACTAATATTACGAATAAGAGAGTCATGTTCAAGGTGAGTGGAATTATTTTGTGTAATTCACAAGTCATTAAACAATGGCAAGAAAGCTTTTTTTTTTAAGAATATTTTTCAATTAAAAAAATCTCTGAATGGGGTTTCTACCTAGATGAAAAAAAAATTGATGTGAAAAGAGACTCATTCATTGTTTACAATGACAAAAAAAAACTTCCAAGAGAATTTGTTACGTCAAAAAAGTTTGACCATGAACAAGTGATATTGTTAAGTGTAGTCAACAGGAATCCTTCAGTGGGCTCACAACTCAAAACAAATATTTAAGAATTTAGAATTGTCAAAGAACACAAACATGATGGAGAGCAAGACATCAGACTTAGATTTAACTAATCTATTTCAGGTATAATTTTATCGGTATTTAAATTATTATTTTAATTAAGTTCACATTTTTATTTTAATTGTAACATACAGAATGTGCCGGAAACGAAAACTGGTGGGCATGTATTGGAAGTAGAGGTACAGTACAATTAAAAATTTTAATTTAAAATGATCAATATTAATTAAAAATATTTTTAGAAGAATGACACAAATTATTTATAAATAGGGAACGATTCCAAGTTGGCTCAGGGGATCCGTTTATTTTACTGGAACTGGAAAATATTGTTTTGAGAACATGACAGTCAATCATTTTGTAGACGGCTTCTCAATGGTGACACGATTCTCTTTTTCAGAAAAAGGAATTATTTTGTATAAAAAATATGTCAAGTCAGATGCATTGAAGAAAGCTGAAGCGGCTGGTCGACCTGGTAAATAATTTAATTATTAAATCTGGACAATAATAATTAATTTTTATTGCCTTTTATTTGCCTTTTAATTTTAATTGTTTATTAATTAGTGTGTGCTGAATTCTTTACAAAATCATCAACAGACGTCACTAAAAATTTTCTTGGAAGACTAATGTCTATGGTAAGTGACACCAAATTCTGTTTTGAAAAAACTAATTTTAGTGGGAAATTCAAAAATCTGCGAATAATAATGAATGAAATTAATGAAAATGAAAATGTAAAATATTTAATTAAATTGTTTTAGATCCCAGAAAATTCTGACAATCCAAATCACAACATGTTTTACACTGACAATAAACTATTTGCCACCAATGGACTCCAGTACTTTTGGCAAATTAATCCAGATGATCTTTCCACAATAAAAAGATACGACGCCAACAAACTCTTTGGCTTAGCCAGTATTACCCCTCACCCCCTTTTGGATCATGATGGAACACTCTACAATACTGGCGGAGCCGTGTCATCAACAGGAGCCAAACAAATAATTTATAAAACCCTCCCACAGGACCCTCCAACATCTGGAGAATCTTTCAAACAATACAAAGTCCTCTCTACATTCCCCATGCCTCGTCTCATGCACTGTAATATTCATCACAATCTCTCAATGACCTCCAATCATCTCATTCTGATTGACATGCCCTACTTTCTCAATTTAAAAAAATTATTTAGTGACGTCTTCAGTGGCAATCATGCCTCCATGTCTGATCACATTGACTGGGATCCAGAAGCGATTGAAAATACAGGAAATAAATTTCGTCTTTTTGACAAAAAAACGGGTAAAATGATCAAACTGAATATAATTTCATCTGAGCCTTTCTTTTTCCTCCACTACGTCAACTCCTATGAATACATGAGCGGGGAAGGGGGTCAAACTGTGTACATTGTGATTGACCTCATCAGTTACACTAGTTGTAATATGACCGATATGATGACACTAAATAATTTAAAAGCTGCTCAATGTGCTCCCATCGAATCAGCTGGAAATGTTCATCGTTACGTCATTCCCATCGTAGAATCTCACGGAGGAGAAGAAGGGTCAAATTTAATGTCAGAAAAAGAATCTCAAGAACATTTTGGAGCTACAGCTAAATTTAACGACAAGGGTCAATTAGTAGTGAGTCCTGGATTGGTGTCTAATAAGGGAATTCATTGTGGGGCTTTTAATACAAATTATCGATTTAAACCACATCGATATTTTTATGGGAGTTCGGGAATTTATTTTAAATCAGAGTATGATGGTTCCATTACTAAATTTGACACAAAATTAAAAACTCAACTCAAATGGTCTGACGGGGAGGACTACAGCATTGGGGAAATTTGTTTTGTTCCTTCACAAAATAATCAGGATGAAGATGATGGAGTTCTTATTTGTCCAATACAAGAGCTTAGAGGATTACAAAGAGGCTGTGTCATTTTGTTGGATCCTAAAAATATGACGGAAATTGCAAGATCTTATTTACCTTCTAGTCACTGTACCTACAATCATATTCTTTTTATTCCAAAATAATTAAAATTATTAGAATATTTTTTCTTTCTTTTTCTAAAACTTTTTATTGAGCAGGTACACAAGTGAGAAATTTTTACTACTGTACAAACAATTATTGTCAAAAATATTTGTTTCTTTTTTTAAAAATATAATTTTTCAACATTTCTTTTTTTAGTCAATTTTTAATTAAATTTAGAATATGGAATTTTACTATTTTTAGAATTTGGAAATAAAATGGTGGGAGGCCAATTTTTTAAAACTAGTGTTTAAAATAGTCATTAATTAAACTCTATTGATTGACACGAACATTTACATAAGCATTGTTGGGTCCATAAGCTGGATGTTTATGATCAGGGCTACTGTATCCGTAGCTGTACTCGTAACTTGGTCTTGGTGGAACGATTACGACTCCTTGGGCTCTGACAGCGGTCACTTCCGGTACATGAACTGGGATTTGAAGTGGGACTGAGGGTGGTGGGGGTGGAGGTACATAAAGACGTCTGACTGATGGTGGTGGAATAAATTCTCTGACGACGGGGTGGTGAACTTCCTTGACCACTTGGGTCACAGGGTGATGGTGCACATTCCTTTCAACGACTATGGGTGGAGAAGGGCCTTCTCCAGTAATTGCTGTGGCTCTTGGACTACATTGACAAATCAATAAAAGTTAAAAAAATTTCTTGCGTTTAATTTTTTTTTTAAAAAAAATAAAAAAGGCTAAAACCTAATAGACACTGAAGCTCCAGGTCCAACGATAGCATGAACTGAAGGGTTAGCTGTAAAATTTAATGTCACACGTATTATAATTTATTTTGATCATAAATTAAGATTACTGTAGTTCATTTTTCTCCACTTTAAAAATAATTTGCAGCGTTACCTATAGCTGCATCTCCCCCACGACCATAAGCAGACCGGAAGTAGTTACCATTTCCACCCGTTCTTGACACGGCTTCAGGTCGAATATCGGCATGACCTCCGGGGCCAACAATCGCTGTAACTGAAGGTTGAGCCTAAATTGAAAATAAGTAAGCCATTAATTCAAATAATAGGACCAATAATTTAATTTTCAATAAGTCAAGATTATTTACAATTGCAACATCCCCGCCTCCACCATTGCCAACAGCCAAATGTTTCCCATTTTCATTCAAATGAACTTCCACATCTGAACTGGAGTATGGAGAACGAACGATTGGCCGAGCTATTGAATTAATTTAAAAATTTAAATTAATTTAATTAAAAAATTAAATTTGGAAACTTACTTATCACATTGGGAATGACAACATTGGCTTTCAAGTGAGTTGGAGCAGCCACAACACCTGAACCAAACAAATATTATTAATTAGCTTAAATTATTTCTGATAACTACAAATTGTAGCTAAGATAATTGTCTATCATTTGGTATTAAATTATATTTTGATTCCAGCACTAAACTAATGTAAACTAATGTTTTTAAATCTAAAAAATCTAAGGAAGCGTCCGGTATTACCCGGGAACGCTTTTCCTTACACATTCTTGTGGTTAGCAAAATTAAAATTAAAATTAAATGTTGTAAACTAATCAGTACTCACGTTCAGCATACAGGACTTCATTACGGGGCCTATAGCCTTTATGGTCAGCAAAATAATGGACTTTTACAGGGACCCCATCAGGACGGATGTAGAGGGATTCTCCCTCGACAGTCCCATCTCTGAATTTTCGTTCGGCAGTGTATCGATCTGGGCCAGTATAGGCATACCTAAATGGGAAGAAATTGATAGGAAAAATTACAAGAGAAGAATGACGTAGAAGATCAACTCTGAAGGTTAGACTATATGTAACTCAAAACTCTTTTTGCCTATAAGGAGCTTATATAGTCAAACAGGTGCTCATATCAACATTAAAACACTCTTGGGTTGAATGAACGTCTATCGTTCCAAACTCAAGACTGAAATCCTCATTCACACCTTACCCAATCTACTACACTTGCACCTCAAAAACATTTTAACACAAATCTTCCCAATTTTTTTTATATATTTACTTGTAAGTCCCATCAGGATAAGTTTCCGAGTAGTGGTCATCTGACACCGAGGGAAGAGATCGGTAGAGTCGTTTTCCCAATGGGAATCCCATTGATGGGACAATTGCACTGAGACCAATTGTCAACAAAAGGACCTGCACACAAAATTAAATTAAATTTTGAAAATTATACAATTTAAATTTAAAAATTAAATATAAAATACTATTTAAAAATTAATTACCCCCCAAGTCTTGGGAAATGTGTTCATGATGCACAAAATAAAATTTTTCAACAACAAAATGTGATGATACAGGTGAGAATGGAGACGAAAAGGATTTCTTGTTGGGTTTGTCTTCCCTGGTTCGAGTCTTTAGGAGGAATGAGGATGAGATTGAAGATTTGGGCTTTGATCTTGATGATGCGGGCGGGTCGGAATAGCGTCCATATCTTCCACACACACATTTGTAATGCACTGGGCCTCAAACCCAAGGGCAAATCTCTTCTCCCTTTCATCTCATCCTTAATCTAGATTTTCCACCTTGTCCAATTCTCAACACTGCAAAAAAAATTGGTTTAGGTATTGTCCAATTGACTTTAATGACCCAAACCACTTTTAATTTCATTTTTTCCTTTCCTCGCAAATCTAAATCACACACACGCACTCTTTCTTTGAGAGAGACAATCCAATTATTCTTAACTACCATCACAAATTATTTTTGACTATGATAGGATAGTCAATACAAATATGGAAAATGATTTGACAAAAATAATTTTTCAATTTTTTGACAAACATTTTTATGGGGTGATGATGTGGAAGAAATTATGTTTAAAGTACAATTGGTTAATTTGTAATTAGGGGGAGACAACCTTGTAGACTTACAAATATGAAAAAGAGCAGAGATGAGGACATTAGACATTAAGTTGGCTTGTAGAAATGGTCAAGGTATAAATAATGAAGAGGATCATTAGTTAATAAGACAAAGACACAAGAAATTAAGTACATATTGTTAAAAAATAAATCAAAATAAATTATGTATTCTTAAAAATTTATTTTAATTTTGTATTAATACTACAATTACTTATCTACCCAAAATTCCCATTCCTGGTCATCATCAACAGAAGAGACTCCAAAGTTTTTTACATAATCAGAGAGAGAGAGAGAGAGAGAGAGATTGGGAAAAATGAAGAGGCGTTGGGTGCGGACAATTTTCGACTCTTTTTTTGACCTTTTTTTATACAATTTGCCAGTTTCACTTTGTCTCTCTCTCCTTGTCCACAATCCATCAAACCCTTTTTGCCTTCTGTATGTCAATTAAAATAAATCCCCCACATTGAAAATACTTTTAGAATAATATTTAAAAACAATTTTTTTTGGCAATTAATTATCTTAACTTGTCAACTCCTCGAATCATCGAAGCATTAGTGGAATTCATTATTGATTATCCAGTTTAAGAAAAAAAAATTAGACAAAAAAAATGTCTGATCCACTTCCTATGGAGGTGTTATTTAAACTAATGATAATGATTACATTGTAATCATTATTATGCTTTGGTCTATTCTAAAATGTAGAACGTAGTTACTAGTTACAATGTCGATTTGTGTGTGGATGTTGAATTTGGAGCACTGGACCATTTTTTTGCCTGTATTTGAATTTGATTGTTGTGGAATTCACCCTCCTCCTTTTTTGGGAATGGGAATTCATTAGTTATGAAAAAATGTCTGGATTTTTACTCGAAATATTTTTAGACGGCCAAAAAACTCTTCAAGTGACCCAACCCAATAGACTCTTTTTGTTTTACATCCTATTCAAAGGATTAAAATAAAGTAGCAAATAAAGTACGAGTACACTAAAAAAATTGTGAATAATAATAATAAATTAATTTTTATTTTGGCAATAAATAAATACAATTGTGGAGAAGGAAACATTTACTCAAATATTTTGTTGATGGTATTCCCATAACGAACAAGGAATGGATGATGAAGTCTTGGTAGTCGAAGTTTTGTGAGGGGAAAACTGGATGACCAATGTTGAACACATTTATTGATATTCTCACCATAATTAATATAATTAGGACCCAAAAGTCGAGTGTAGTAAACTGGTTTGGACACAATCCCCGTCCATTTTTGTCTAATTGGTAAATTGAAAAGATCATAGATACTCATAACATACCGATGTAGAATCCTTGAGTATCCTTGAAAATGTTTGAAACAACTGGTATGAACCATTTCAAAAATTCTCCATACAATATCAATTAGGGGATCATAATTTGCTGGATTTAATTTTTCTGCTGGTTCCACACAAATAGGCTTATGTTCATGATTTCCTATAATTGTGTCGTGACATTTGGGGTCAATCCAAAAAGTAGTTTTGATGTCAGTGACATTTTCTTCACAAGTCACTAATAATTTTTCAATCCAAACGAATTCTTCATCGGTCGTATAAGGAAGTCGACCTGGAGCTGTATTATTATGAAGTTGACTGAATAGAAGGATAACATGGTTAATAAAACTTCCTGGGATGACAGAAAGTGGGCAAAATTTTTTGAAAATTTCTCCAGTCTTATTCAATAATGTCATGGAATGTTTAGGTTCTATTTCATTGGTAGGGGCGTGTCCATAAATGGCATTTTTGTGAGCGCGAATTTGTAAATGACGATCCAGAGCCAGTATCCGTTCTCGTGTGTTTTCGTCAACGAGAGGAGATGATGGAGGACTGTATGGGTTGTCTGGACAGGAAACAGCTCCTGGTGGTTCACCTGGTCCACCTGGAGCACCCGGGAAATCCATGTGAATATCACCTGAACTATGACCTGGAGAACTGTGTGGCGGAGGTTTAAATGATCCTGGATAGTCTACATGACTTCCGACAAAGTCCATTAGTGGTGGTAATTTACTGTCGTGATGACCTGGAGGATTATTTGGTGAGTATCTGTCGGGACCTGGATGATCTTTATGACCTCCGATAAAGTCCATTAGTGGTGGTAATTTACCATCGTGACCTGGAGGATTATTTGACGGGTTTTTATGGGGAGCTGGATGATCTTTGTGACCTCCCATAAAATCCATCATTGGTGGTCTCGAGTCATCACTTCCCAATCTGTTGTCATTACTGTCCCGCACAAATTTCGGTTTGACTGTGTATTTTAACAAGTATGTTAATTAAATATTGACAATTAATTAAATTTATTAATTAATATTTTTTCTTACCAGGTAAAACTTGAATCTCCATATTTGGATCGAGATTGGGCCGTATAAAACTTTGTTTTTGTATCCCTCCTCTACAAAGGACAAGGAGGGTACTTAAAAGGGATAATTGTGTGAGGAACATTTTATAAATAATTAATTCTAATTAAATTATAATATAATTTTTTTAAAAAAAATATTATTCAACTGTTCTATATAAATAGAACGCTAGCCTATCTTTCGTAACCAGTACAAAATTTAATAATATTACATGATGGAGTGCTACAAACAATGGAAAAAAATGGCGTTCACAATTTTTTGAGTCATACCTTCACTCTGACCTTGACTTGATTAGTATTCTTTCAAATTAAACAATTAGTCTAAATATTTATTTTTTTTCCAATCAACAAATGACAAACTTTCACTGAACCGACTCAATGCAATGCAATGAGAACCAAAAAAAAAATTAAAAGTGTTTTATTGTAAAGTTATATAATGAGTATTGTAATTAACTGTGTGTACTTATATGTACTAAACCTTTTAGAGTTTTATTTTTCAAATGAAAAAAATATTAGTCGTCTTCCATTTTAACAACAGCCAACATTATAAAAGTTAGAAACATAAATATTTAATGGATGATGATGCAAGAGGCGGAAATGATAGAGATGAAAATGAAGAGAGAGAAAAAAATATCAAATAATAGTTATAAGAGTTAATTGCAATTTTAAGATGGTCATAAAAGGTGAGCGAGTGAGGGTAATAAAAACAATTGTTACAGTACATGATGTACTTAAATAACATGTACAAGTAGTTTTAAGTTAGAGTTGGTAAAGAATAAAAGAAGGAGACGTGAGATAAAGATAAAGGTTGAATTCAAGTTAGTGGTCAGTGATGGATGAGTTGAAATAATTAAATTCAAAGTGTCCTTGACATTTAGCTTGGACATTTCCTTCCTCTCTCTCTCTCCTTTTGCCTTTGTGTTGATTCAACTGTCAAAACATTTATTTCTCATCTTTATCCTATTGTTCCAACCTTCCCTCTAGATATATTCATACAAGAGAGAGAGAGAGAGATGAATGTAATTTAGTTTTAATTTGGTGTTAAATTTAAAGATTTAAATCTGTAATTGTATATTGTCTGTTAATATACATAATTTTTATTTAATTCTTGACTCATTTTTATTTCCTCCTTTTTTTCAACTCATACAAAACTGGACACGTTCAACATCAACTCCTTCAGTCTCAACACTTACCAACTACGGCGTTAATCTCTCTCTCTCTCTTTTCAACTGTAGATTTAAATATTTAATTAAAAAGATTGAGAGAATGTGCGTGGGATTAGTTGTCAGGATAATTATTTTCTTGTGGGTGTCAAAGTGGTCCATGAAATATGTCAGTGGACTCTCGGAAGAAGAGAAATTGGGTCAACATAGTAAATGTGACCCTTTGAATGGAACCTGGTGTGATTACAGGTCGTGACATTTTTTTTTGACAATTATTGTCATCATTGATTTATTCTCCATTAATTATAAACTAAAATCATTAGTGATGATGATAATTGATGATGTCAAAAGTGTTCAATTATTAATTGTTTTTTGTATAGTAAATGGCTGTACTGTCACAAGACTCACAAAGTTGAGAACGATGGAATTTGTGACTGTCTTCATCCAAATCGACAAATTTTTGATGAGATCCGAAATCGGTGTGTAGGCATTCCAGGGAATGAGTGTAATGTGTACATTGGAGAAATGGACTGTGTCGCAAATAGTTACTGCTCATTTAATAGAAAGACTGGACAAGCTTTTTGTCAATGTAAAAGTGGATTTACTCAATCGAGGGTCTCTTGCCATCTCATTCCACTTCATAGCCATTTAATACAACAAATTAATACGAGTAGCCCTTTTGTACAAAATCTTCGACGAATTTTACTGTCTACTTCAACCACAACTACTCCTACAACTCCTACTACGACAGTCTCTTAAAATAATTTGAATAATTTGTAATATTCTTTTCCATGTAAAATTTTATATAATGCATTTATTTATTTTCAATAAAAATTTGTTACATAAAATAAGATTCTTTCCCACATAAAATATCCTTAAATTATTGACTCGATTGTGTATTCCGGGGGTTTTTTTTCTCTTAATGCTTAATGTTTATTGAACAAGATCTAAAGTAAAAAAAATTATGAATAATATCTAATATATAACTTTATTTTAGACTCCTACAGGTATGTGTGTCAATATTGGTTTTTCCAAATGGTAAATTACTTAAAGCATTTTTTGTACGTAGAAAATAACAATTGTGTGTCTAAGGGGTGCCTTAAAGGTTTATGATAATCATTAGTAACAAAAAAACATGGTTTGAGTACAATCTATTTTTGTATAACAATTTTACAAAGTATTTCATTTTACAGGCCGAAAAAGTCACCAGTTCACTTTCATTTTTGTTTTCACTTGTCATTCTTTTTTCTAAAAAAACTTGCAATCACTAATTTAATTTAACTGACAAGTGTGTAGAGATTAAGGAACTTGAGTTTTAAAATTGAGAATGTGTAGAGATAAATGCTTTGTAAAAATTGTCACTTTAATTGTTGAAACATATTTTTTAAAAAATTCATCTTGCTCATCTTTTTTCTCTGTATTCCAATGAGCCTCAAAGTTTTTGAAGTTCTTCTCCAGGAAATTCTTCTTCGCATTGTGAATAAACAGAACTGGCTCTGCGGTGATATTTGCCCTTTTTTGACGCAATTAAAAAAAATTTAATTAATTAACATGACGTGAAATAAATTAATTGTAATCTTTACTACAAAATTAAATACGACCAACCATTCTTATCTCTTCAATAAATCCTTTGACAACGTATAAGCAGTAAAGTTGATAGATGAGGGCCATTGTTCCTCCAATAAGAATCCACACACGACCAGGGGACGTGACCGAAGACACGATAATGAACATTAAACTAAAGGAAGAAGAATAAAAATTAAATTAATAATCATTATTTGATATCATTAATTGATAATTTAGTAGTCAGTTAATTAAATGCTGACTACTAACTAAGCTTGAATTTTTTTAATTTTACCTGATGACTAGTAATAGAGATTTCATTCGAAACCAAAGACTACATTTTAAAATTCGACGCTATTCAAAAAAGAAAACAAGATCATTAGTTAAATAGGTATATTTAATTGTTAAATATCATGAGACTCACTTGTCGAGCACCAATGAGAAGAATGGCAGCGAGGTACAAATCAAGGAGACAAATTATACACAAGAAGGTAAACACACCGTACATCATACCAGCTGTATAATATTTAAAAACAAAAGAAAAATTAAATAATTAATTATTTAAATTAGAATTATTTAGTATTTAATATTATTTACGTGGTTCATGAAGAAGTCTCCCAATGACAGTTTCATTGAAACCATTCTCATCTGGAAATAAATGTTCAATATTTTCACGCCACAGTAAAAGGCCTACGACTGTGATACCACTGGATAATATACCAATTAGTGCCCCTACCTTGAAATAAAATAAAATATTTCCATTAAATAAAGACTTTAACATAATATAATAATTTAAAAAATCATTTTAAATAACTCACCATTTCAATAATGACAATAATAATGGTTGCATTTTGTAAATTCATTAAATCTCCACACGGATTCATGGTTGTAAATTATATTTATATGGGATTTGACTATAAGTTCCACAGGTAGTTTTTTGTAATTATTATAAATTGATTTGTTGAAAGATGTGTAGTTCACAAAATGTCAGTTCGTTGAAGAAAAAGAGCTTCATAATTTTGTACACAGGACTTTTATCCATTGAACACAATCACTGACACTTGTATTTGTTCTATTGTGTCACTCACTCATGACATTTCTATGACAGACTGATTTTTTTCTTTGAATATGTCTAAGACAAATCGACAGATGACTGGAATTAAGTTTAAATGGAATATACAGGACAGCCAGTGACCTTGTACTTGTCCTAAAATATATTACGACGTAACAACAACAACAAGGGGAAGACAAAGAGAGATAAAATCCAAAAAATCCAAAAATAATTTCAACTCAAAATGTTGTTCAATAACAAGCTCTTAAAACTGAAATTCTTGTGTAAAAAAAGTATTAAATATGTTCAATAACGGAACCAGTGAGAGTCAAGATAAAAAAAGGGAAAATAATTCTGGACAGTTTTAACTGGACTTGAGTTTACAAAAAGAAGTGAAAAAAAGGAAGACAAAATGTGGAATGACTCACATTTTCTTGATGTTCCCAACAGATTCTTTCAATGTAATAATAATAATACACACCTGGTCTTCTTTTTTTTGAATGTAAACAGGACGAGAGTAGTTTAGCAGTTGCCACTTCCTACAATAATTCTCTCTCACCAAAAGTCTAACGTGATTCAAGTGATACAAAAACAGGTAGACCCATTTTTACAGGTGAGTTGCTCATTGTTGGCAACATGTGGCTGGCTCATCCATCCCCTTGTCTATTTTTCAATATAAACAGATTGTAGAGAGAGAGATGTGGCTTTTTTCATTTCATTTAATGATGGTTATGGGCTCTCCCCTTAGAGAAAAATATCCCACATTAATAAATACCCCCTAATCTCTCTTTCAAGTAATTTAAAGTTTTAATCTCAAGTCATGTGGCTCGTGTCGTGGACGTTTTGTTTTGTGTGTAGTCTTTTGACGTAACCTCGTCATCCCTTGACTTTCATTTTCTTTAATAATACACTTTGGTTCAATGTTAACATCGTTAATATCATTAGAGTAACAATGCACAGAGGTCTACGGATGCCATGACATGTCATCTTTTCCCATCGATCGTAACGTAAGTCTTATACTTTTTTTTATAATAGTGCATACTTAGTTAAGTAAGGAAATAATTCATGGTTAATTATCCTTATATTTAACTCGGGGCGTACATAATAAATACGAGGTGAATTATCTTTGCTATGTAATTATACTTTCATGAGGAAAAATCAAGAGTTAATGAACAATAGTCAAGGTCGTGTAGTCTAGTCTCACGTGTAAAATATGGAGATTCATGAGAAAAAGACTGAACTGGAATTTTTTTAATGAATCCGAAAAACCGAATTGCCCCAGATAAAACCGAGATTCCTGGAGCGGTTAGTTTAAGAATTTCTAAGACTTTTTTTTCACAACTCAGTTTGCAATTAATTTCTAAGAAATTGAAAGTAAACTGGGTTTGTGGTGAGAATTTATTTTTGTGTGATAGTTAGGGAAAAATTGTACAAATTAAGTAGATAGATAATGTGAACGTGATGGTCTGGACTCCCTGGTCATTTATTGACACATTTACTCCTGAGTTATTTACTTTTGGATTTGACCCTGAAGTGTGTAAATCGAGACTACTTAGATATACTACTTAATATAATAATTGTTGTGTGAAAGTATATATTTTCCTGTTTGTTTGTACAAAGATGATAATTTACATTTTTTGTTTTTGATTGTTACAGATTTTGTCATGTTTTTGGGGAGTTTTTCGATCTTCAAATGAAATTAGTTCAACTCCAGCTCGAATAATACCCGATGCTCCATTTCAATTAATTGTTCCATTTCGTAATTCGGATACTGGAACTTTGTTGTCATTTCTACAATGTGCCTGTAAGTAACTTACAATAAATGTTATTTTGTAATTGTTATCTTTGTTAAATACTTTGAAATGACACTTTGCACTTTTTGATGAATAATTTGCAGGTGGAGTAGTTCTTGTGGTCAGTTTTAGTTCATATGGAGTTTACAATATTCTACTATCAGCCCGAGCAAAGTTGATGAATGATAATGACGATGTCTTGGTCACATATCGGAGTAACTTGAGTCTAAGTCAAAAGGCCATTTCCTTGTACGATGACGATGGAGCTATAACAAATTTGTATACGGCAGACTCTCGTCTAACTCCACCGATTCGACCAACCACTCTAAGTGTCGGTGACAAAAGTCATTCCAAGTTTGGAATTCTACCACAGCGACTGGAAAATAATATGTCAAAGGATTATGAAATTGATTTGGATCAAATTGAAGATATTCACGACGTTGAGGTATTTCTAATGAAAACAAGTTTATCCTATATCATATGTATCTGTGTGTCTACTGTCTTAATTTCATACAATGTTTTATTAGGTTGAATATTTTGGACCAGTGTCTGGAGCAGGAGGAGATGCGGATTCATTTGACGACTGTGAATTTCAGACTCCATGTGCTGGAAATTAGTCATTTTCCAACAGCCATCTCATAAATAGTCAGCAACTCATCTCAGTCAAAATCAATCAAGAGAAATTCATCCTAATTTTTTTCTCTTGCAAAGTCACAATCATTAGGCTGAGGGAAAGAAGCCTTCCTCCTGTCCTTTTTCATTTGTACAATTAATTTATCCATTTTGTTTGAATTTATAGTTTGTGTGGACTATTTTTTGTGTATTTAAATGGCAATGGCAGTTATGAAAGATGAAATACGTACTAATTATTTGTTAAGTAGTTATTGTTGCCACTGTGTGTATAATTTTTTGGAGTGAGTTATTTATAATTTATTATGTTGTATAACGGTATGTTACTTATTTAAATACTGAATTTTTTTTTGGCTTTTTTGCCCCAGTATTACACAATACGAATATTATAGATAGCTGCCATTAATTACTTTTAATTAGTAAATACCATGAATTCTGTCAATTTGATTTGAACAATCTTTGAATGCAATTTTCTATAATATAGAAGTCATAATATGACTTATAGGGTTTGCGAAATTACCATTGCGTTCAATCGAAAACATGCTGGACTTTGTTTTCGAATAAAACATCAGAAATTCAAAAAAATATGCCATAAATGAGTGCTATTTTTCGAAACTCTGCTCGATAGCTATAAATTATAGCGTATGATATAAAAAATTATATGATGAACAATTCTTTCAAAAAAACGGTGCACAATAAAGAAAAGGAATTTAATGTCCGTATAGAAATAAGATGATCTACTTACTAGGAGAGTCTATGTTGCCTGGGTTTTTTTACTCTAATTGCATATACTTGACATATTCAAAGTATGACTGATTCATAGCGTTGCAACTCCAGTGCAGTGGTCCAGCAGCAGTGCTCAAAATATGAATAATTATCTGCAAGTTGCTATTTCAAGCTGGCAGATTTTAATTGCAAACTGACTTCAAAAGTTTCTTGGGCACAATGTTGGTGTGGATGGCCATTATCGCAGTCATATTTGAACTAGCATTCAAAATAACTGGTAAAAAAATATAACTAAAAATATAAAATAACTCTTGAATGAGTCAACTTAGTTTGATATTCAACAGATTATAACTATCTTGCCCTGGAGAATGAGGAGAGTGAGGTGACACTACGAGGAAACCAATCTTCATTTTCTAACTGAAATTGTAGATTAAATTGTGAAGCAGATTGTTGAACTGCGTCAACAGTTTTACAGTTACGTAGGAGTACTACAGAGAAAAATGTTGTGTTTAATTAAAATCTTTATTTGATAGATTTTTTATCATTTCAAATAAAATATGTTACTCATATAAATCTTAACGTCATCATAACAGTTTGAAAAAGATAATAAAATACTTTATTTTTTTGCCCGTTTAATTTTTTGATAGTCTCCTTCTTGATTGGCCAATGAGCCGAGCAGTTCTCGAACCTTTCTCTTACGCTCAGAGTCACTATAATTTAAAATGACGAGATTAGTACATAACCGAATGTTAAAATAATTTTTTAAATGAATTTTAAGAACATAATGTTCATGTTAATATTTTCTACTTACGCTACTAGCTCATCCTTAAGTTGTTGTCTGGCCAAGAAGGCATTATCTTTTTTAATTTCTCTAACAGCACTTTTAAGTTCCTTCTTCACCTTGTGACCGAGTCGGGCCTGTTCTTGGAGATGGCGAGGAAGTTTCTTTCTTCTTCTCATACCATCAAAGCTATTATATAAAAAGGAAACATAATCACAATCAATTTTATTACAACACATTTAATTGAATTCTATAGGCCCAATTTAATTAGACTCTTACTCTGCATCAAATTGGGGTTCATAAAGTTTCAAAGGCTTAGGCTTCACTGCTGCAATCCTTAAAAATTGTTTTTCGCCTTTTAACTTTGAAATAATTTCCATCAACTCCTCAATTTTTGTTTTAATTGGTGCACTCCATTGATTAGAACTTGACAGCTCTCCGAGTGTTTTTTGAACCGGGCTGAAGATTTCCACAGAAGAAGGTAAATATTCATACAGGACCGTATACTTTTTCAATATATCCAACGTCAAGGACAAAAAGTTATGCTTCACAGACGCTGGAATTCCATCGACCGTCTCATTCTCATCCGAGTCTGAATCATCCGTTAAAATTTCAGTCTGTAAACTAGTAAAATAAAATAAAAGTCAAAAATAAAATTTCGAATGATATGTATCAGAGAATTATTTTAAACTCACTCTTGCTTTTTATTGTGATTACATTTCTCCGGTCGAAAGTAATTCTGTGCTTTTCGAACATTGGGAACCATGAGATTCGTATTGATGGTACTAATGGGACAGAAGCAGAGAAGAATTGACCAGAGAAATGATATGAGTTCTGGACAAAATCTCTTGGATGTCTCTACAAATTCGTACAAGATGCACGTGAGGTGAAGAATACGAAAGGCTGAGTGAATCGTCGTCAATTTGGCTTGATTAATAGCTTGTAGAAGGAAAGTAGCTGCTGGACTCAAAACCCAATGACGATGATCATCAGTAGGAAATAATTTTGGACATAGATGTAACAATGCAATCTATTAAAAAAAAAGAAAGAAAAATAATAAATACAGATTTCATTGAGAATGCAATAGTAATATTTTTAAAAAAGTATCTAATTGTATATTAAACTTACAGATTTAGCTGAAATTGGGCGATTTTTTCGTTTCAGAAATTCTTCTTGTACTTGAATCACATGTTCTAAAAACCTTTTTGTACAATCTACAGAATTTGCTACTAGTAAACTATTCATTTGTTGCAGTACGATAGAAGAGAACTTTTTAAAACTTTTTGAAAATATTGAAATTTTTGAACTTGACTTGTCCGTTTCACTTTCATCATCATCTAAATCTTCAGTCATCTGTGAAGACCATTCTGGCTTCTCACTTTGACTATAATCAACTTGGTCAAGATAGAAACCAATTAATGTAGAGAGTACATCAGGTAGTTTGGATTTATCCCCTCCCTTGGTCTGAAAGACAACTTGTAAAATTTTTGTCAACTTTTCTTTTAGTTCATCATCTAATTCTGCACAGGACTCTAATGTTTCTTTAAGTGTCTCTTGATCATCCTCAATTTGTTGATCTCCTGTCTTGGGTAAATCAGCCGGACGAGCATTTTTACCCTCAAATTGAAGTTCTCGAACTAGTCTATCATAGTCTGTTTCATCCTTTACTGGTTCTTTAACATAACTTTTAGGTTTCTTTTCTAATGATGGTGTCACCACAGTCTTATTTGATTTCCCTTGTTCGGCATCCTGTGAGGCTTTTGAAGCTTCAACTGGCGATGATTTGGTATCAACATCTTCTCCCCGAATGGCAGCCAAAAGTTCTTCAGGGGATGTGATTTGTGAAAGGTACGACTTTTTGACAGCTGTGGGAGCTTGAAGTTGAATCAATAAATCTCTAAATTCAGGACTCTTAAACTCGGTATCCAACTCTTGTATTTTTTCGTAATTTTCATCACTCTCTTTTGCCTTTTCAAATTTCCGCTTTTTAGATGCAAGAATTAACTCTTCAATAATTTGATCCCGAGATTTTCTTTGTGGTTTTCCATCCTTGTCCAATATGGTCTCCTCCTCCTCAAACTCTTCCTCTGCTTTTTTTACTCGGAGGAAACCAGAAAAATTTGCATCACCCACGAATGCCTCTGTTGACGCAATAAAAAGTTGGTGGTTATTATAAATTTATAGACATCTGACAAGTATGACATGATAATTAGCACAATGTAATATGTGTAGTATATAAGTACCACTCAACAGCTCATCCTCTGAATCGGACACATCTCGAGGGTCCTCATAGCGATCAATATTAACAAGAGACTTGCCCTTGTGTGTCAAACCTTCGTCGTCATCCCCCAATGAAAATATTGATTTCTAAAGTAATTCAATTAATAATACATACATTAGCAAGTACATACCTACATGCATAATCATATTATCATATATTTGTTTTTGAAAAATCAATTTTATGCTTATAAGAGTTCATACTTTTCTATACTGTCTTGTCTTTTCAACGGCAGCTCTTCTTACTAGCTTATCCTCTTCAAGCATATTTTTATTCTTTTCACCAATTCGACGATCAATTACGACATTGCTCTTGTTTCTCACTTTGTACTCTTCCAATAATGTCTCTTTTCTCTGAAATAAAGAACAAACAATTTGTGTAAACATTTTGACCCAAAAGTATAAAAATGATGGATATGAGTCATATGACATACCTTCTCAGTAGCTTTTGCTCTCGAGATACCGGGTAATCCTTTTTCATGTTTTCCTAGTCGTCCTGTCACATCGTGTTTCCTTTTATTGGTTCTTATTTCAAAAGGATTTGTCACCTCGGGCTCTGACTGTTTCACAATTTGTTGAGAAGCCGCATTTTGAAGTCTTTTCACATTTTGTGGTTTTCTGTAATGCTTGTTCTTTCCATGAGATTTTCCCCCAGAATGACCACTGTTGGATTTTACAAATCTCTTTGACTTCTTGGCCATAGTTATTTAAGTTATTAAACTCTGAAATATACAAAATACAATTTAAAATTAAAAAGTCCAACATTTCTTCACTATAAATTATTTTATAAAACCAAATTGTGACAAATGTAACCAATGTAATTACCTGATAACTTGGAAGTGAGAATGACGACAGTCGTAGAGTTTCCTGAGTACAAATAACAATTGTTAAAGAGTTTTGAATGAAAACAAAATTAAATCAATCCATGCTGACTCCATGCGGTTCACTGTCATAGAAGGATTTTCGCCATAGGTAGTTCCCGCCTCAGAAATTTCAAAGAAAAGAGAGAATTTTTTTCAAATTCATGCAAAGACATGCAAAGTTGACGAAAAGATAACGAAAAGAACAAAGACTGAATTGTATTTTGTAAATGAGTAAAGCATGGTCAAGCGTTGACAGTCCCATCAGACCATGCCATGGTGTCTACTGACTTACCGACTGAGATTGAAGATCCAGTTAATATTTTTACATGGCAAGAGAATCTCTGTAAATCTAGGTCAGTAAATGAAGATGAAATCAATCTTCTGACTCAGCATCCCGTCAATTCTTTCTGCAACTCTGCCAATGAGAGTGAAAATCGTTTATTTTTTCTACAAACCTGCCCCACAAAATTCCTCACCTACCATTGTCTCCAAGCAATTAACCTTTCTTCTCAAAAACAGTTTTCCAGTGCTAATGATCTGATTCGACTTCAAGAGGGCCTTCTTTACTTGTACAAACTTGACCTAGAAGAATTTTACGACATCAATGGATTCTACTATTTACTCGACTCTACACTCCATCAAATCCGGGAGATGCAGAGGAAGGTTGAAGCAAAAGAGACAGATGAACAATCTGTAAACAAGACTGAACAAGACTTGAGTTTGGACTGGTCAAAATTGTCAACAAGTGGGCAAAGTATTATTCTGGCTGCAAAGTTGTACTTTTTCCTACTAGTTGGAGAGCCACTGAAGGATATTTCTAAACTGTCGTCTCAAGTAAGAATACCAAAATGTATTGTTGATTGTTGTCCTCAATGAGAATTGTCATGTTTCATGTATGTAAGTACTTTATTACTTGTATGATAATTTTACTTTTCTTTCCTTGTAGATTTTAAAACTGACCAACAGCATTCCAGAATGGCATTATTTATTTTGTAAAGTTGAAAGTAAGAAGAGATTTGAAGGCAACATACCTGTAGTCAAACCTAGAAAAGCAGAGTTGACCTCGTTGAAAAAGGCATTAGAGTTGCAACCATCAAACATCATCATTTGGACATTGATGATTGAAATCTTATTCGATTATATCAGGACAGACGACAGATATCCGATCTTTCAACTGCTGGGAGTGAATTTTAATTCTGTAGATGGAATGATCCTATTCATCCATAATGAAATCAAGTGAGATGATTTTTTCAAGACTACAATCTTTACATGAGTAACATCATTTATTGAAATAATATTTAAACTTAACTTACACTCTTGACAGAGAGCTCATGGACACCAAAAATATTCCAAAATGCTTCTGGTTGGATATTAACATAATTGCCAGTCGCTTGTGAGTAATTACTAATTACTACTTATTTTAACGATGAACCAATAAGGAATTTATTACGAGAATATTCATATATATATCTTACTCTAACAAGCAAGATTGTACATAATTTTATTGTGTTTATAATTCCAGTTACGGCTACAGAAATTTACCTGAAATGAATATACAGAAAAATAATAAAATGATTCCAATACTATCAAAATGTGATGCCAAACAATTGTCTGCCGAATATTTAAATCATGCTGTAAATATTGCCCCTGATTCTGGCGATGTGGCTCTAGTTGAAGCTTTTCGTCATTTAAAACGTGTAAGACTTTAACTTAAAATGTGTATAACAACTACAAAATGTTTTAATGATTCAATTTGATAAGATGTTGGAATTAGCAATTAATTAAAATTTTTGTGTGTACTACAGTTTGACCGAGAAAAAGCGTTGATGAGTCTGAATCGTGCACTGAAAGTTCAACCATTAAACTATGGACTGATTGTAGTATACCTTAGAATATTGGTAGGGGGAAATAAGGAGCAACGTAATGAAGCAACGACTGAAATTAATAAGGTTTTGATTATTGCTCAACGGCACAAGTGGCCACTACTAGCTCAAGTTCATCTTTATTTTCTTCGAGGTTGCCTTTTCTGGATTGACGGCCTATTAAACGAGTATGCACAAATTATTATTCAAGAATGTACAATAAAAGATGAAATCATTTTCAGGAAACATGGTTAGCTTTAATATTAATATGACTTAATCTACTTAGGTGTATTCGTGACTGGATGGAAGGCCTGCATTTACATGACACTCATTTTCTCAACCAGGTTGGTTTACATTATAAATAAGTGTACTCTTTTCTCTTATTGAAATGTAAATAATCATGTGCGATATACACTGTTTCTGTCATATCTCATTTTCCCGACTAATAGATAATTTTGTTTATATCTTACTTTAGTTTTCTTACTGGTCAAAAACTCAAGTTCGAAAATACATGTGGCCAGATATTTTTACCAATGTTCGAGCTATCGAGCTATTAAGAAATATACTGGGTAATCTAGCTGATCTCAAGGAGGAAAAAGATGAACAAATTTCAAAAGCAGCAGAAGCATTCCTATCTGAAATCGAGAATTTGTTTCCCCTGTAAGAACTTATAATTAGTTTCTAGTACTTACTCAATATCAAATTAATGTTTCTCTTTAGTTTACATATCTTTGCTTTGTCGTTTACATTTATTAAAATATTTGCATGCTTTTTTGGTGGAGTTCAGTCTCATTTTGCTTCAAATACGTATTTCTAAAATTATTTGAATTTGTTCAGACATCAGTTGTAAAGAAATAAGTTGTATTATTATTCTATAATAACGTTGGAGAGTAAAATTTGGACAAAATGCTTGATATTAATGTACTATTGTATTTTTCTAGAAATTCTACCATATCTAGAGAGCTAAAAAAACTGTGCCGAAGGTGGTATTATCTACTGGAAGAACAGTATGCATCGTCAAGTGACACAGATACCGAGGATACCGAAGAAGAAAAAGACAAACAGATTCCAGAAATGTCAATACAGACAAGTAATATAGTGGAAATTGTGCAAAATATTGAAGTTGAGTTGTCTACAGAGAGTCCAAATGATGAGGAAGAAGAAATGGAGGAGCCGGAAGTCGTCGATTTGATAAGTGACAATGAGGAAGAAGCTGAGCCACAAAACCAGAGTGTTATTATGGATGTACAAATCAGTTCCGATGAAAATCACATCAATGATGAACCCATCAGTTGCAGTGACGAAGGCTGTGATGATCCAAATGAGATACAGATGATATCTATTGATGATGGCCGATGGCAACCTGAAGAGCTTAAATGCTAAATTTATACAAATAATTTTGTGTACACACTAAAATATCTATTCTACTTAATCATGCATTTTTCAAAAATATTATTTTTCAAGAGATTATCATGACTGTTATTTTGTTCCAACTGTAATATGTTATCAAAGTTGCTATATTTTTAGTGTTCAAGTAAAGCACAAATTTTGTGTGGGCAAAGTGAAAAATATTTGTTTTTTTACCCATCTAAGCCATACTTATTTCAATAATGATAATTTACAAATATTCATTGGAATCGAGAAGGAGAAATAAAATAATATATTACAATCCCACTGTAAGTACCCAAGTATATTTCGCTAATATTACATTGAGGGAAGCAACTCATTTGGATAAGGAGGGGGGTTCTTTGGTGACTTTTATGTTATTTTATAGGTGAACACTGTCAGATAATGTTCTTGTCGTGTACATTTCATGTAAGTAAAAAGTAGAGAGGATTAGCATTAAAATCAAGATAAACTGATAAAGTTGGGGTTGAGACCTTGAGAATATGGGAAATATGAAGAGGGTGGAAGTCTCGTTAATTGGAGCATTCGATGCTGGTGTGATTGTAGGGAGAGAAAGAAAAAAATTATTGTCATTTGTACACTTTTCTCTGGCTAAATCATTCACTCACCGAGTTCAAGTTGAACTGACAAGACGTCCCCTTCATTCTCTAGTCATCATTTGTGATTCCGTCCTGACTTGACTTCAATCTGACAATCCCCTTGAATTTGGTAAGTTTATTTTAGTTTTTTCTTCATTTTAAGACAATATTTCGCCAATCAAATCAAAGGCCATTTTTATCTAATTTTTAGTATGTACATTATTTCATATAGAGAATATTCAAAGTTTTGTAGATTTTTTTCTAGAAATTACATAATGTTGAAAATAGTCTTGTTTCAAAAAGAATTTAATTTAGACTAAAATGTAAACGAGCCCTTGACTCTATTTTATTTAGGTATCTTATTACATGACCCCAAAGTCAGAGACACTGCAAAAACGTTTTGTTTACATTTCCATGCGATTCCGCAGAGGTCATTCACCTTTCAGTTATCTCTTTTTCTTTTCTTTTTGACAATAATTTCACTTAAGTTGATTTACTTTTGCAAGACAATTTTAAATAGATATGATGCACTATTGAAGAATTTTAATTTAATTTCAATATGAGACACAAAACTGTCACCACTGACCGTCCTTTATGTACACGTACATATATCAATGAATTTTCTATGTAGTTGTCTATAATTTTTAACTAACTTTTCAGATCTCTATTGACCAGTCACGAATCAACTAAATCTCTGGAGTTTTGGGACCCAAAATTGTAATAATATGGCAACTCCATCAAATATAAGATATCGGTTTCCCTGTAAGACATTTATTTAAGTCACATTAAATATTATTTATTAATTATCAAAGTTTGAGTATCCAGTACTTCATCATCCACTATTAAAACACTTGACTTTTTAGTTGATGGGAGTATCCAAGGGCCTATGCCCATTTTAAGAGCCACATATCTACCAATCGGGGTGCGTTTGGAAGATGTTGATTACTTGAATTCACATATTCCTAATAAAGCCATCAGTAAGTAAAATTTAATCTCTATTTTACACACAATTAAAAATTTAACTAGCTTAACTTGTACACCATCATTTGTTCGTGTACAAAGTTTCATAAATAATAAGAGCAGGTAATGTCAACATAAAGGTAGAGAGAGAGAGAGTTAGGGAACTTTATGATAAAAGTAGAAATCAATTTACAGTCAATATTAAACATTCAAATTCTTTTTTTTCTGCTGAAAACGTTTTAAAGTAGTTGATTTTTAGTTGAAGGCCATTCTTTTACCGTTTTCTCTTATCAGAATTAGCAGAAGGGAAATGCCTTGAATGTACAGAATCAAATTTTCAGCTTGTAAATGTACATATACCTATTTATGCACTACTATACAGGTACTATATACCTGCCTTATAGTATATGTATCCGTTATACATCCAATACAAAGAATTTTATCTTCTTTCAAAAGATCCATCCCTTCAGTTATAGAAAGAGAGGTCAATGTCTGCTAATCAATTATAAGACCATGTGACTAGTATGTACTTAATTAATTGTGTCTTTATGATTATTTATTTATTTAGCACCTGAAAAAAGAAGCTCATTTTGGAATATCGTGGCTCCATTTGCTCGCACTATGGGGTTTTATCTCCTGAGATTAGCAATTAAAGGTATGACAATTATTTGAATTATTTATTCAGAAAACGATTTTTGGATTTTTGTCTCAAAATTCCTCCTCCCTCACCATCTTTTTATGTACTTCTCTCATCAAATGTACACAGATTTCTATGTATTATAATATAATTCAATATCAAATAATAGACTCATTACCAACTTTATGTTATGTACAAACTGAATGTTCTTGTTTTACATTTACCTTAGAAATCCTATTGAGAATGAGAAGAAGGGACGCAGATCCTCACGTTGACGAGTCGGACAATGGACAGGTTCCGGGTCAAATTCCAGGACCAAGAAGAGGCTCAGCAGGTCCGTTGGCTATTCCGGGACATATTAGGGCGTTAGCTAGACACACAAGATCCCACAGTTGCACCTTTCAGGAGATTGGGAGAGAACTTCAAATGATTGAAGAAAATTTGAGAAACGATTGCCTCGAAATGATTACAAGTAATGAGCACCCATCCCCTGAAGAGGATGAAGATGAAGAAGAACTTCCAATGGAGGAACCTCTACCACGACCTCCCCCAGGTCGCAGATCTTCAGCTGCTGGCGTTCCCATGATTCGTAGATACAGGTAGCATCTCAACTACAATTCACATGATCTCAATCGCTCAATAATGGAGAAAGTTCCATTCGTATCGTCCGTATGATAAATAAATAATAATAACGGAAAAGTGTACAAACAATATCGACAGACTTTTGTAACAGACTGAAAATTGACAAATTATGATCTTTTTTCTTGTTTGATACTCTAAAAAGCT
>JAQIVZ010001318.1:0-35793 GCA_034700945.1 Arrhopalites spinosus
GTGGGGAGAGATGCTTGATGTACCAATTTAAAATATTAAAACGACCCTACAACAAAGTACACATTGGAAAAAACATGAATAATTCAACAAGTTGAAAACAAGGAGAGAAATAAAGTGAATTTTGTTGACTTTTTTTATTCAAATGGCACTCTCCCCGGCCTCACACTCCACTTGATGACATTTTTCAAGTGGACAATGAATAAATTTGACTGCAATTTACAACAAAGTGCAAAATGATGGCTTTGAAATTTTTATTTGTAGAAATGAGAGTGGATATGCACACCAATAATAAGAAATATAATGCAGCAATCTTAATAGTGAAAATGGAAGAATCAACTCAAAGTTCTCTAATTAATTTTATAGCTCAAAAAACTGACAACTCTTTTCCCGCCTCATTTGAAATGTCATTGATTTTAAAATTAAAATGTTTACTACAGAGAAAACTGAATGAATCATTGGTTATTGACAATGTCGTAAGAGACGCCATATAGCATGGAATTAATTGATGATGACGTCCACATCATGTAAAATAAAATAAGTGTTGTTTTTTGCCTTGAGTAATTTGTTAAATTTGCATACCGGTGGAGTTTGCACGAGTGGAAAAAAAAGAATAATAAAAAATGGTGAAACCAGTCGACTCCACGAGAATATCAATTTATCTTTATAACATAACAAATAAATTACTCAACCTTTGGGAAAAATCAAGGCCCCCATAGACTAAAAAATACACACAGTACTAATATTCATACTCTTCTTTTCCTTGTGAGTTTGCCTTTGTATAATCTACAATTAGTATATTCTTTTTTCAAAATTTTGAAAAATATTTCAATCATTTTAAATACAACATTTTAATTTTTACAATGAATATCAGTTTAAATTAATTTGAAATGCAAACCAAAGACTTGATTTCAATTGCCATCATTACATGTGTAATTTTTTCTATTTGTGAAACTGAATCTGCAAGACAAGCAAATAAAATTAAACAATGTAAGCGTAATTAAAATTAATTTAATTTTAATTTTTTCTCAATTATCAAAATTTTCAATTATAATTAGCCACCACTTGTGGGGTCCCGCAAGTCATTTTGGGTGATGTAAGGACAATCTCGCCGTGGTCAGCAGCAGTTTTTACTCAGTCTTCGTCCGGAAAGGGAGCCCTTAGATTTTTTACGAATGGTGTTATTGTTGGTCCAACAACAATTTTATCAGTTGCCGGTGGTCCTTATGGAGTGACCCTTAGAGGAGCTAAAAATTCAAATTATTCCATTCCCTCAGGTCAGTTAATTGTGTGTACTTTGTACATAATTACTAATTATAATTAAATATTTTTTGGCAGCCGATATTTTCCATGTCTATGCTGGCATCAATACAACAAACTTTGAAGCGCATGACCAGTTCGCTCAAACCTCCCGCGTAAATCTCAAATCAGTTTTTTAATTAATTTAATTGTGTAGAAAATAGAGTTCTATTTTGTGACACAGGTAGTTTTCGTGGAACCACTTCGAGATAATCAATTTCAGTGAGTTTTTGTAGTTTTACAATCAAAAATTGCATTTTTAATGATGAAAATGTTCAATTTTTTGTAGAAATGAACACTATCACATTTTTTTGTATCATTTACAAACTCCCTTGGATTTCTCTACTCCATACGTCAAGGAAATTTGTTTGCCTCTAGTTTTGAAAAATTTGAGTAAAAATCAAAGTCCCTACGGTAAGTTATATAAATGATATTAGGTAAGTTAATTGAAATTGTTAATTAATTCAAAAATTTAATTAATATTTAGGTTGGCAATTAATTCAAGGAGGTTTTGCCCAAGGACCTGGCCCTTCAACACCCCTCACTTTAAAAGCATGGAAAGTGACCA
The DNA here is from genome assembly GCA_034700945.1 of Arrhopalites spinosus. Classification (NCBI taxonomy): domain Eukaryota; kingdom Metazoa; phylum Arthropoda; class Collembola; order Symphypleona; family Arrhopalitidae; genus Arrhopalites; species Arrhopalites spinosus. The sequence continues at coordinate 1,865 of JAQIVZ010001318.1, forward strand.
CAGGGCCTAAAAAAATTTGTGAGTCAGCCTTCCGGTATCATTACAAAAGGGAGATTGGTGGTCCAACATTTTGTGGGAGAAGGTAAATATAAATTAATTTAATTTTAAACATGATCAGTTCAAAAAACTAAAATAATTAAAATAAAATTTCTCAATTTTAAGAGATGTCAACAAGACAGTCAACACTGCCCCTTACGCCACGATCGTTCATAGTGTAGACAAAGGAGAGAATGACAATGACCTCTGTCATCTTCATGGCTCCAGTTTGTCCTTTGAAATTGGTAAAGTTTGGTACGTCGCCAGTTTCGTAATTTTAATTCCAGGACGAAGAAGAGGACGATGTAGTCATAAAAGTTTTTATGTTTTTGGAGACGTTCTCGGAAATCTCGCCCGGTTGTCTAAGAGTCAGTCGTGAGTTGAAATAAAATACTTTAATTTTTTTAAATTAAAATTTAATTACTAAATTTATTTTAGATGTAGTCCCAATCGATTTGCTTGTGGAGACTCAGAATGTATTCCAATTAGTAGCGTCTGTAATGGAATTCCTGACTGTAAAGATGAGTCGGATGAAGATGAAATATTTTGTGAGGCTCAAAATCCTTGTGGATCCAAGAAAACTCTTCAAACTCATTCTTGTGGACTGAGAGGCGGCTGCATTGAGAAAAATCTTGTTTGTAATAAAACACCCGACTGTGACAATAAAAGTGACGAGTACCCGCCCATGTGTCAAGGCAATTCAACGACGAGGACTACGGTCCGTAAAATTGGTAGTCGAAGAAGAAGTTGCCCACCTGTCAATCCCTTTGAGGTACGTTAAGGACAGGGTAGTCAAAATGAGTGTATAGTTTTGTGAGTAAAAAATGCATTCTCTCTGCAGAGTTAGCATCTTTATTACTCAACCAATTTTCATATATGAGGGCTCAAATCAATCCTTGGAATGTCCTCTCGTACATCAAGTTGCCATTTCCACCATACGTGTCACTTTAAGGGTCCAAAAGGTCAATCGCGTGACACTCTTCATTGCCAATTTTCTGTCCCGTATCCAAGACAGTTTTTGTATCAAATTGTGAGCAATTTTTTTCTCCAGTGTTTTTTTGAAATTAAAAATTTGTTGACTCACAAATGTTGCCAAGCAATATTTGGTCATTTTGGTGGACCTTTGTTTGAATCAACTTTTGGACCCCTAAAGTGACACGTATGGTGGAAATGGCGTCTTGATGTACGAGAGGACATTCCAAGGTTTGATTTGAGCCCTCATACATGAAAATCGGTTCAGTAATAAAGACACTAACTCTGCAGAGAGAATGTATTTTTTACTCACAAAACTATACACTCATTTTAACTACCCTGTCCTTAAAATAGAAATCTTTTGTTTTTTTAATGCTTACAGCTATTATTAAAAAAGGGTAGTAAATAATAATTACTTTGATATTTCAGTTCCACGTGTCCACAGCCAATTTACAAAAAGCATGGGCAGCAACTCGCCGAGTCTCCAAAGACGACTGGCTAGAATGGCTTCGTCGTCTTTCAATTGATTTTCTTAAGGAGTCACCTAGTCCTAGTTTACGGGCCTGTCATAATTTAGCCCAAACTTATGCCCAACTTCCTCGTGACCTATTTAATGCTGCATTTGTATCTTGCTGGACAGAACTCCAAGAAGAACAACAAAACGAGCTCATCAGTTCCTTGAAACAAGCGTTATTGGTAGATGATTTACCCGAGATAAATCAAACAATTCTTAATCTCGCTGAGTTTATGGAACATTGTGAAAAAGGTCCACTGCCCTTACAACCAGAATTTCTAGGAGAGAGAGCGATGCAGTGTTGTGCATATGCTAAAGCTTTGCATTATAAGGAAGAACAATTTATGAAAACTCCAACTTCTGAAGTTCTGGAAACATTAATTCATATAAACAATAAATTGCAAAATAAGGAAGCTGCAGCAGGTTAGATTTTTTTTTGAAAAAAATAAATATAATAGACATATAGTTGATACAATATAGCAATATAAATAATGAATTTATCTCACGAGAATGCATTCTCATTCGAATGAGAGGTTAGGTCAAAAACTAAAGTTTGATTGTAATCTTTTTTAGGATTACTTGAATATGCCATGGAAAAATATTCAAATGAGTTGAAGGTTCAAGAACAATGGTACGAGCGACTTCATGACTGGGAGAAAGCTCTTGAATTATACAAAGCGAAGGAGTTAGAGGTTGGAGAAAATTTAGAACTGACGTTGGGGAAGATGAGGTGTTTAGAAGCGTTGGCAGACTGGAGCTTTTTAGAAGAGGCTGCTCGAACTCAGTGGAATAAATCTCATGATACACAAATAGCCACATTTGCTGCAGCAGCTACTTGGGGATTGAGTAAATGGTCCGAAATGGAGAAATATGTCAACTGTATACCGAGAGACAGTCAAGACGGATGTTTTTATAGATCTCTAGTTGCCATTTGGAAGTCGGACTATACAACTGCTGAACAGGTTTGTTTTAATATCAATAAATTACCTAATCTCTACACTAAGTATATTTTTATATTTTCTAAAATATTTTAAAATATGCAGCTCATCGACTCTGCTCGTGATATACTGGACACTGAACTAACAGCTTTGTCATCAGAATCGTACCAAAGAGCTTATAATTCCATGGTAAACGTTCAAATGTTGGCCGAGCTGGAGGAGGTGATAATGTATAAAGTCATACCAGAAAGAAGGGAAAACATAAAAGCAATGTGGTGGGAAAGACTAATGGGATGTCAACGACTTGTAGAAGATTGGCAAAGGATTTTATTGGTCCGATCAATTGTGTTGACACCACAGGAAGATATAAGAACATATTTGAAGTATGCTAGCATATGTCGCAAGTCTGGAAGACTGGTGAGTAGTTTTTAATTGTCTATGATCTGTATGTATTACGATTCAATTTATCTGTTGACTAATTTCTACTTGGGTACTAACTTTGAACTATAGAAATTATCAGAAAAGATCTTAGCAAATCTATTGGAGACAACGACTGATGAAACTGTGAACTATGCATGGGCTAAACATCTATGGTCCTCCGATCAACCTGAAGCAGCATTTTCAAGTCTTCAAGAATTTGTTAAATCAGAATCCAAGAATCCAGACCTTAAAAAATTGTTAGCTCGTTGCTACCTTCGCTTAGGTGAATGGGAAGAGAGTCTTCATGGTCTTAATGCAGACGTCATTCAAAATGTCTTAAGGTAAATTATTTTTTCATGAAAAGATAAAACATGGAATTAATGGAATTTAACTATGTATTGTAATATCAGCAAATGTTATATGTTTGTAATTTTGATTTGACATTTAAAATTAGTTAGACAACTACTTAAATAATTAATTATATAACATTTTATTAAATTGTAGATATTACGCAAGTGCAACCAATCTGGACACAACGTGGTACAAAGCATGGCATGCTTACGCTTATATGAATTTTGAAGCTGTTCTTTTTTGGAAGAATAATCAAGATCGACTTGTAGAATCCGAAAAAAGAATTGGATTGGTAAAGTTTTTTTTAATTATATGGCTATATATTTAGCACACTAAAAGGTTTAAAAAGTATATTTACAAATTCAAAATAATGAATGTGTCTTACATTTTTCAGACTCCACAATATATCAATGAGTTTACTGTACCTGCCGTTCAGGCATTCGTTCGTTCTATCAGCTTGTCTTCCAGATCTAGTTTACAAGATACACTCAGGTTGTTGACACTTTGGTTTGACTTCGGTCAATGGCATGAGGTTTATGAAGCACTTTGTGAAGGAATCCGGACAATTCATGTTGATAATTGGCTTCAGGTAAAAGTTTATTCAATATTTAACAAAATGTTATGTCAATTTTTTTTTGAAGGGAATGAAAAATAATGTTATTTTTGTCTCATATTTTAATCATAGGTGATACCTCAACTGATAGCTAGAATTGACACACCAAGACATTTAGTAGGAAAGCTTATACATCAATTACTGACAGACATTGGGAAGCATCATCCTCAAGCTCTCATTTATCCTCTCACCGTTTCTAGTAAATCAAGCTCAACTGGTCATGCAGCAGCTGGAAAGATTCTTAATTGTATGTGTGAGCATTCACAAACTTTAGTTCAACAGGCTCTAATGGTGAGTGAGGAACTAATTCGAGTTGCCATTTTATGGCATGAAATGTGGCATGAAGGACTGGAAGATGCTAGCAGGTACATATTAATTGAATTGATTTATCTCAGATTATTGATAAAAATTTTGGCTGTTTGAGGGGGTCAATAAAGTACCTTTTTTATCAATTGATTTTGTTTTCTTTTTGTTTTAAAGACTATACTTTGGGGAACGTAATGTGGCTGGTATGTTCAATGTCTTGGAGCCTCTTCATGCGAGACTAGAGCGTGGTCCACAAACCTTAAAGGAGACTAGTTTTAATCAAGCCTATGGTCGTGATTTGACTGAAGCACAAGAATGGTGTAGAAGATATAAAGTTTCCGGTAATGTTCGTGATTTAAATCAAGCCTGGGATCTATATTATCATGTTTTTAAGAGAATTTCAAGGCAATTACCACAACTGATAAGTTTAGGTAAGTCTGATTATGATTTGAAAATTCATTATAACTTCTTATACTCATCATCAAAGTTTTTTTTCTAATTGTATGAAATTAATGAATGAAATTATAAATTTTCAGAACTTCAATATGTGTCACCAAAATTACTTAAAAGTCGAGATTTAGAGTTAGCTGTACCGGGCTCATACGTTCCAGGAAAACCTGTGATTAAAATAGCTCAGATTCATAGTTACCTTCAGGTCATCACTAGTAAGCAACGCCCAAGAAAATTGGGAATCACAGGTAACTTGACTTAAATTTCTGAAGAGATACGTATATTAATGTTAAAATATATGTAATTTTGGTTTATAATTACATACGTTAATTAGTTTTGCAACATTAGACCTAAAACTAATTACTGTTTTTCTTTAAAATGTCATTGCAGGAAGCAACGGAAAAGATTTTGTCTATTTACTGAAAGGTCATGAAGATCTGAGACAGGATGAGAGAGTGATGCAATTGTTTGGTCTAGCTAATACACTTCTCCTTTCCGATCCTGAAACTTTCCGTAGGAATTTGACTATTCAACGTTATGCTGTCATTCCGCTATCACCAAATTCTGGTCTCATTGGATGGGTACCACATTGTGACACGCTTCATACACTAATTCATGATTATCGTGAAAAGAAGAAAATATTGTTGAATATCGAGCATAGAATTATGCTTCGAATGGCTCCTGACTATGACCATTTGACTCTTATGCAAAAAGTAGAAGTTTTTGAACATGCCTTAGAACATACACAAGGAGATGACTTGGCAAGATTGCTTTGGCTTAAAAGTCCTAGTAGTGAGGTAATGTTATGACTAGTAAACTAGTCATTTATAAGTATATTTTTTCTGCCGACTATAAAAAATGATTTTCTACTAATATGTATTTTATCACCTTTTTTGTTCTGCAGGTTTGGTTCGACCGTAGGACGAATTATACGAGATCATTAGCTGTGATGTCAATGGTGGGCTATGTTCTTGGTCTAGGGGATCGTCATCCTAGTAATTTAATGTTGGACAGACAATCGGGGAAAATTGTACACATTGATTTTGGTGACTGTTTTGAGGTGGCCATGACGAGGGAAAAATTTCCAGAAAAGATTCCTTTCCGCCTCACTCGAATGCTCATAAATGCGATGGAGGTAAAGATCTTCATTGCCAAATAATATATTCAAAGATATTTTGATCTTTATTTTAAAATATGAAATTAAATTCTAGATTACCGGAATTGACGGAACCTATCGATGTACCTGTGAGTCTGTACTCAGGGTTCTTAGGCACAACAAAGACTCATTGATGGCAGTCCTTGAAGCTTTTGTTCATGATCCATTACTCAATTGGAAGTTAATCGGTGCTACACTCAAGGCTAAGCGTTCCAAACAAAGAAATATGGACTTGAGCTCTTCTGTTGATACAGAAGAAAATATTGCCTCTGTGGCAGTCTCCACAGTCAATCACGTGCCAGGTAAGAGTGTCCTGGGTTTTTACAATATAATTTTGTTTGTATTCTAATTACTATGAATTAAGAGTGAATGAATATAATTTTATGAATTTAGGTGAACCAGACTCAAATAGTAAACCACCAGAAGCATTGAATAAGAAAGCATTAGCTGTTGTAACCCGTGTTAAGGAAAAATTGACTGGGCGAGATTTTAATAATGAAGAACCTTATAGTGTCCAAGAACAAGTCAAATTGTTAATTTTGAATGCGACAAGTCACGAGAATTTATGCCAGTGTTATATTGGGTGGTGTCCCTTTTGGTAATTATTGTGGAAATATTTTTTTTGTTGTTGTGTTCTATTATGCGTTTTGCAGCTATTTATAAGAAAATATTGTTGTAACCTAATTATTAATAATTCATACGTACAATACCAATTCCAAGTTGCTATACAGACTTTTCAAAAAGAAAAAAAAATCAATGAAATCGTGAAATCGACTAATAGTTTAAAAAATTCGCAATGCATTTAAATTTAATATTTTTTCTTCGATATCTTTTGCTGCTAGAATGTAGATTTGTGACAGATTTAACGTTATATAGATTATATATATAAAATACTGTACGAGAAAAAGTATAAACGATTATTTGCAAGAAATATCTTATTAATAAATAAATAATTGTTAAATGACGACAGAATTGTCCATCCATATACTCTGGAGTTACCATGAGGTTGAAACTTCTTCAATTAGAAGTTTCAACCTCATGGTAACTCCAGAGTACTTTTATTTATTTATATGCACCATATTGAAATCCGTTTTCTCGTCGTCAGTTTATGCCGTTTAACTGGTACTTGTTTAACAATGGAAAATTTCATTAAGTAAAGACATACAGAGAATCATTTTCATGTCACAATTTTCGGAATGTAGCTACATATTTTCATACCCTACCGTGGATCTTCGATTGGAACCCACATTACGTATGTAAAGCACATGATTCTAGTGAATTTATTTTTTCAATTTAATATTCACAGGTGTTTTAAATATCATGGCAAGTGGATTCTCATTGGCATTAATAATGTAAAATGTAGTTGAAGGGTCGTATATTTGAGAGATGATGAATTGAAGGGGGGGGGGGAATGTAAGACGGGACACATGGAGGAATCTACATAAAAAAATATTGAGAGAATGGGTATTTTAAATTCCTACCAGTCCCTCAATCAATCTAAGGTGGCACACAGACAAGAGGATGATGAACAACAAAAGGAGTATACCAATCTGTATGCTACACGATCATAGAAGGGTTTATGTATGGGGGATGAGATTGAGATATCAGAATACCTGCAATGAATGAACAAGTGGAAAAGAACATGATGATTAGGTATACACATTTTTGTTGTAAGTACATTGATGTACTACCAGTGTACACAGATTGAAGCGAGCCATGAATCGACTGGCAATGCTAGCAGTTTAATATAAAAGTTTCCACAAGCAGTACTTTCGTTATTTTATCCCTCTCCACTTGCCCTCTCTCTCTCTCTCTCTCTCTCTCTCTCTTGAATTGTACTGTAATTGTCATTTGGACCAGTTGGACCTGGAGTTTTAAACTTGATATAGAAAATAATAATTGTGTAGAGGAAGTCATGAAGTGAATAAACGAAAAAAGTGTGTGTTCAATATAAATAAATCTGTGCAGTGTTGTATTTGTGAATTCAACAGGTGAATTTCTATTTATATCTGTAAATATCCAATACATATTACATGGTGAAAAATGATCAGTGTTTTTGTGATCCGGAAAGCTCTGGATTGGAAACCCGGAGATTCTAATACTTTGACTTTAATGTAATTCTTGTGGTCGTTAGAAAACTATAGTTATGAGATAGTGGAAGTTAACCTATATAATAGTTTTACAAGTTAAATAAGATAATTTTTATGTTTCATGTACCTGTACAAGTTATCTAATTGTGTGTCATTTACCTTGTCACATGGTTAAAATCTTTATTTTTAGAATAACCAGATAATTGTTATAACATAACATAAAATATAATGTGTTATACAGTCATTCAGAGAAGAAATGGTCATTGATCATTTCTATCATTTAAAAGTTTCTTTTTTTTGTTTTATTTACATTAGCGGATATCTGACACCCCAGTTTTGCAATATTGCAAATAATTTTAATTTATAAACTATCTCACTATTAAATACAAGAAAAGGTCAGATGAGAAGTACTTGACACATGTAGGGAATTTGACTACCTGTCAATTCTGTAGAAATATAAATATCATGTTAAATTCTTTAATATAGTTGATATTTATTTATGCAGCCGGTGTTCTCCCCTCGCCGACTGTTTTTTCCAAAATAATTATTGCCAATTGTTTTTCTTTGGAGGCTTTTTGGATGTGTTGTGTATATATAGTTATGAGTGTGTGAATTACCTATTTAAAAAATATTCTGTTTTTTTTGTTCTTACGATCATTGTGTGGGGAAAACTAAGCACAAAGGCAAAGCAGACGTAAGAACATTTCATAAAATTCAGTAGCTAACTTTACAGTCATCATTTACATATAATTTAAATTAAATTATTTAATGTATGTGTTATAGTCAAAAAAAAGAATGGCAAAAAGTTAGCATTGTACCATTAATTATTTTTCGTTTATATTAAGAAGGTAAATCATAAAAATGTTACAGGTCATAAAATATAAAATGAAAAGTGATGAACTATTTTTTTATACCCTTGGACATTCTTCATTGTCATTGTCTCTCGCATCCGTCATCATGTTTGAGAGTCAAGATTAATGAGACATCATCTAATCTTTTGCTCTAGTTGCCTTTGCCTTTGACGTCTTGCGTAGATTATCAATGAAGGAGCACTCTTGATCTTAATAAATATTGACAAAAAAAAGAGTAACGCTTCTACTATAAACTCCCATATACAGAAACAGTATGGTATATGACAACAAAGTTACACACACTGCATAAATATTACAAGTGGAGTGTAGTGTAAACACGTTTTAAATTATTTTACAACGGACAGGGACCAGGTGAAAAATTTCATCAAGGCTATTAACTTTGTCGATTTATGGACTTGTACAAATACAATCATATGTACACGGTCATACTCATAATAAATAGGTGACTGTGTCACCCCACAGCAGGATCATTCAAATAACCTTATTATTAATTATACAAAAGAACCTTCCCTAACTAAATAAATGTACATAAAGAATTCTCTTTTTTTTCATTGAAATAATATTGACCATTCAAATTATAACTTTTTTTTCATGGTCATTTTTGAATGACAATAGTTTGTACGATGTTAGTTTTATTCTGGAAAATAATAAAATTTCAAATGACTTGATTTTTTTTAAATTAAATAAAAGCAAACGAATAATAAAATGACTATTGTATCTGTAATATTCCAACGAATAATTTTATATGAACGGCTACTCTACACACTGGAGATTGAATTCAAAGGGTACACGTTGAGAGAGAGACTTTGTGTAATATAAAAAAGAGACTGAAAAAATTTGGTTGTACAGACAGTAGAACTGGAAGTAAGGAAACAATCAAACAAGGTTTCAAGCCCAGGAGCATAAAATTGATTCACCATGAGAAGAAAAAAAAATTTATTATATAACATTGACCACTGGACAGAATAGACAAAATACTAGACTTCTTTTCAATATCTGACACGCTAAATCATACAGGATAAACCATACAATTTAAATAATACAGAATGATGATCCATTTTGATTTTTTTTAGAAATTTTTGTTTCCAATCATTTATCCAACTACTGTACTACAGACTACAGATAACTATCATGCAGTTATGTGTACAAGTTACATTTTAGTATTGTGAAAAAAGAGGACTACACGCCACAAAAGAATTACATGAGACTGATGAGATGGATTTAGGGATGTAAACTGAAATATACTAGTAAGAGAAAAAAAGGGGAAAAAAGTTAATTATGCATTTATGTGTGGAATAAAAGGATCTTAGTCATGTTAGCATAGAGAATGAAAAAGCTGGGATATTTTTTTGCCGACTTGTTCCTCATCTTGATTCTTTGGTGTTGATGTTGGAGTTAGTTAGTAAGTTCCCCCCCCCCCATTGTATTATTCTAATGATGTATATTTTCGAAAGCCAGTCATTTACTCTTTACTCCTTGTGTGTGAAGAAGAAGAATAGATGGAGAGAGAGAGACGGTCGTTTTTTTGACTCTGTTTTGCATAGAAGGCTTGAAAGATGAAAACTTGAAACTCTCAACCAAAATCGAAAGTTTTTTCCCGTCCCATCTCCACACACACACATGCTACTACTCTTTACTAGTTAGATAGTACGTCTGTACTACTACACATGGAGTCCTTATTCCTTTTCTTGTGCTCCTATTTTTCTTTTGACTTTTTTTCTTCCATCTTCAAACTGTCTATTCTGTATGGGTACAGATAGGATGAGAGTCAATGGAAATCCTGTTTATTTTACAGTGGGGACATGGCATATATTGAGATGAGGAAGAACTCATGGCGTACTCACAGACGTCTAACTTCATTTTTATTATGCCTTGTCGAAAGGATTACTGATTGCTGATTATCCCTTCGTTTTCTCATCTCTCCTCTTCCTCTTTCCTTCCTCACTTGATGTCACACACAGATTAGACAAGTTTGTGCATTTCTTTCTCAAACAAAAACAAATAAAAAAAGACTCTCAAGTCCACCCCAAAAAAGGGAACCAAAAAGGGGAGAGAGTTTTTTTCTTTTTGTGTGCAAAGTCAAATCTTGTTAATTTCAATAATCACTCCCTAACACTATAAGGTCCTATTTTTCTTTCTTTTTGTTTTTTGACTTTTTTTAACATGATGTTTTTTTTACCGGTGTGAGCAGAATTTTTTAGGAATAAAAAATTTCAGACTATTAAATGTCAAAAGTCAAATTGTACAAATTGAATTTTCAGTGCTGACTTTCAGTGACTTGACTACTCAATTTCAAGAGTTTTTTCTTGGATTGGAATACGAGAAAGATGAGAGGCGGATTGACGAGTCTGGAATGTTCATTAGTTTGTATTCTGATGCAGCATTGTGATTCTCATGACATTTGAAGAAAGAAAAAGTCTTAAAAGTGCTTGGGTCTGCTCAAGAAAAGGAGAGAAGATTTTGAAGACTTGTTCAAATCAACTGACAAGGAAACCAAAAAAAAGTTAGCACATGTGTCAGTTTTTGAGTTTTTTTTCTCTTTCTCTCTGTGAATTTTTCTTGATTGAAATATTCATGTGCATCTCTTTTGTATTATTTTGGTCGGAAAATTTTGTTTAATTTGTTTGAAATTAAAATTCATGGAGAGGGAGAGAGGGTCAGTTATATTTTTAGGGATTGAAAAATTGTAGGTTGAAAAAAGATAAAAAGTCAATTGAAATTTTGAGATTGCGAAGGTGGACAAAAATTCCAGTGTCATCGTCATACATGACATAATGTATGATGTATAATACTAGAGAAGGATGACTCCAAGTTAAGTTGATTTTGGTTGGACAAAAACTTTTACTCTCATATTTAAGTAGGTTTTAAATTCTTTCGAGTCCCACATGCTCCACACCCGTAGAGAGAGAGAGAGAGAGCCCACTAGAAAAGAGACTCAAGAGGAAATTGAGTTAAAGTGTGTACATGTAATTTACACTTGAAGTCTTATTTCATTCACCAACTGTCTCTCTGTGTGAATATAAACTGAAGAGTACTTTTTACTTCTTCATGTTACGCTGTAGGCCAAAATAAAAGAGTAACGACAAAGTTTAGTGAGGCAGTACTTTTTTTACACAAAAGATTAACAGCCTCAATTCTGTAATCACGTCTTGGGTCTTGACTTGACTTGTGTGTGAAGGCTGAGCAAAAATTGTTTTAACCGATTACTCAATTATTTTTTTAACCGCCTCAATTCTTGTTGTCTATCTGTATTTACTACCAAAACTTTTCATTTTACCTTTAGTTTAGTGTGGGGGTATAAAAATTCAGTGTGGAGGATTTCACGGTTGAATCAATTTCTAGTGTTTTTTTATTTTATGCAAATTAATTTGTGAGACAAGTGTGGATTAATTGAGTGTTTTTGTGGTTGTGTAAGGGCAAGTTAAGACTATTAATGGTGACGGAAGTAGAGTGAAATTTGTGTCTTTGTATTACTTTTTAATTAGATGGGGTGTCGTGTGAGACCTGTGACGACGGTAGTGATCTGTGGTTAGTCTTATTTTATTAATTGTTAATATAATAATTATTTTATTGCCGTCCATACAAACACGTGTTTGTAGGAATATTTGGTGATTTAACTTTATTTAAATTGTCATATTTAATTCTACATTTGGATCTTTATAGCTGTCGTCTTGTCCTTCCTGATTGCTGTCAGTGTGTTAACTTACAAATGGAAACAAGGGAGTTTGTCCAAGGCCAGTGCAAGTAAAGCCAGTGACGGGACTTCCCCTTCTGACAATCATGAGACTGAGAAAAAGTTTGTTTAAATAATTATTATTGCTTATAGCATATAGAGAGAAACTCTTAATTAATTATTTTTGACACTGAAAATATGAAATCACTAAAAAATATTGTTTCCGTAGATGTGATGGACCAGAATGGGTCTGTAATATTCGACTCAATCCGGATGTCCTCCCCCTTCATTATGATCTGTATCTTCACCCAGATTTTGACTCGGGTCAATTTAAAGGGTATAATGACAAATCACTAGACATAATAGTTTATTTAAATAAATTGATAATTTAATCACCATTGAATTTTAATTTTGTTTAATAATTAAAGGAGAGTCTCAATTAAACTTAATGTGACATCTCCCACGGATCATATTCGACTCCATTCAAAATTCCTCAACATTACTTCAACCCATTTAGCAATATCAAGGCATGAATCGCTTCAAGAGTCGTTGTCAATCCTGGTATTATAAATAAATCTTGACAATTTGAATGACAAACAAAATGTAAAAGTTCATCTTGACTCGTTTTTATTGATAGAAATCTTTCGAGTTTTCTAAAAATGAATTTTGGGTGGTACAACCAGCCAAGAAGAAACTAGAAGTTGGAATTTATAATCTCACAATTGAATTTGATGGCAGTCTCACTAAGGGAATTATAGGATTTTACCGTTCCAAATATTTTGATCCAATACAAAATGTGACCAAGTATGTCATACACTTTTTTATGTAAAGTAATTTATTATGTGAAGACAATAATTAAATTTTTTTTAATTATGCAAGGTCTTTAGTATCTTCAAAATTTCAACCCACCTATGCTAGACGGGCTTTTGTTTGTTTTGATGAGCCCAGTTTTAAGTCAAAATTCTCTGTTACTTTGGTCAAGCCATCTCATCTTGTGGCTTTGAGTAACATGCCTGTAGAGGTACGTTCATGTTATTAAATTTAATGACCTCTGTATTATTAAACTATATTTTAAATAGAGTGAAGAGCCAAATGAACCGGAACAGCATTTGACAACAGTTAAATTTGAACCATCAGTTCCAATGGTCACTTATTTGGTTGCATTCGCAATTGGAGAATTTGACTACCGAAATGGGACAACAAAGTCGGGCATTCCTGTTCGAATTTATTCAACAACATTTCAAGTAAATCAATTGAATTTAATTAGCTAATTTCGAGGTCCCAATTTTGTAGTGTTTTTGCAAAAAAACTTGTAATATTTTGTAGGCAAAGAATACAGAGTACGCTGCTTCCATTACAGCCAAGATCATTGACGCTTATGAGGAATATTTTGATATAAAATATCCACTTCCTAAATTAGGTAAATTTAATTAATAAATGATCTATGAATTGACGACTAAAATTGACCAATAATTTTTTGCGTATATTTAACACGTAGACATCATTGGAGTTCCAGACTTTGTATCTGGTGCAATGGTAAGTGAATTACAATTTTGTCATCAAATAATTAATTTTTGAAATGACAGCAATTTGATTTATTTTTGCAGGAGCATTGGGGCTTAATTACATTTCGTGAAGTGAATCTTTTATTTCGACGTGGGGTCGCATCAGCTGTCAACAAGCAACGAATCGCCACTGTAAAAAAACAATTAATATTTTTTCAAGTTGTCATTATTCTCATAAAGTATTTTTTGGAATCTGAAACAGGTGATTGCCCATGAGTTAGCTCACATGTGGTTCGGAAATTTAAGTAAGTGCAAAAAATTTTTAAAATAAATAATATCGAAAATTCTGGCCGTTCAATTAAACTAATACAGAGTCATTATTTTAATTTGACAGTGACACTAAAATGGTGGGACGATCTGGTATGTGATGAACAAAAATTAAAATTGCAATAATTTTTCAAAAATAAATTCATTTTTTATATTTTCATAGTGGCTAAATGAAGGGTTCAGTTCATACATAGAATACAAGGGAGTTGATGCAGTACATCCTGATTGGGAAGTACCCAGCCAATTTGTCAGTGATGACCTCACGCCAGTCCTTCGACTGGATGGTCAATTAAGTTCTCATCCCATTGTTCAACCTGTCTTACATCCCGATCAAATCACAGAAATTTTTGACACAATTTCATATAGCAAGGTTCATTTCTTTCAATTTGCATTTTGGTCATTTATCATAAATTGTGTAATAAATTATAAAATTACAATGTAGGGAGCCAGCATCATAAGAATGCTCGAACATTTCATGGGGCCTAAGAATTTTCAACATGGAGTGACAAAATTTTTGAAAAAATATTCTTTCAAAAATGCTGTAACAAATGACTTGTGGTCAGTTCTTCAGTCAGAAGCACCAAACGAGGTCAGTGTTGCTTTTGTGATGGACACTTGGACTAGACAAATGGGCTACCCAGTTTTGAAAGTCACTTCTTCTAGGGATAAGAAAACAGTTAGAGTTTCTCAAGAGAGATTTTTGGACAATCCCAATCAAAGTGATGACAATAAAATTGTGGGCTCACCATTTAGTTATAAATGGGAAATTCCTCTTTTGTTTTCAACTTCCGTTGGTCCAAATTCTACTCGTCTTGTTTGGTTGCCCCATACAAAAAAATCGGGTACTTAAAATTAAGTGGCATTCATTGTGAATTTCAAATCAATATTGATCAAATCACTAATACATGAAAATCTATTAAATTTACAGTGGACCTAACAGTCACCAGTGACACACAATGGGTCAAAGTGAATACGGGTCAACTCGGCTACTTTCGTGTCAACTATGATGCCGAAACTTTGGACAAGATTGAAAAAGATTATGAATCAAAGTTCAGTCCTGAAGAAAGGTGTGGACTGTTGGATGACGTATTTTCATTGGCATTCTCTAATTACACTGGCTATGATTCAGCTTTACGGTATAGTAAAAACAAGAATAATTTAAACAATGAGCAGTTATTTATTTTAATAAAATTTGCAATTTTAGTTTTGCCCTAGTCCTCACCAAGGAACAGCATTTGGTTCCTTGGAAATGTATTAATGGACATATGCAAAAACTCTTGGATCTCCTCAATTATGCTTCTGCAGAAACTTATGAATTGTATAGAGTACGTTAATTTTCACAGCTTTTAATTCCATTAATTCCATTGTTTTTAAGAATCTCTTCTTTTTACAAATTAATTCATTTATTTAAACAGAAATACGTAAATGAGGTGACAGATGTTCAATTCAAACGACTTCCATGGACAGACCATGACGATGATCCTCATTTGGAACGGTATAAATTTCATCATTTTTGTTTTTGTAACACTCAAATTAATTTGATCTGCTCAAGTATGAAGTAATTTTTCAAATTTTTTTTTATGCATGTAGGTTGATGAAACCAATTATATTTTCCTTGAGTTGTGAGCAAGGACTTGGACACTGTCGAGAACATGTAAAAATGTTATTCACAAAATGGATTGAAGAAAATTTCCAAATTCCATCAAGTCTTCGAGCTCTTGTATACAAATGGGGTATGTATTATTATTTATGGGGTAGCCAGTTACATAAATAATGAAACTCTGAACGAGAATAATTGTTGAATTATAGGAATCACACAAAGCAATGAAACAGTTTGGAATTTGGTATGGAAGCGTTACTTGGTGGAGACGGATGCCTCAGAAAAAATGAATATTCTAAGGGCTCTGGGGTCTAGTAGAGAAGCTTGGATCATATCAAGACTCTTGGAATATGGAAAAAACGAAACATTAGTTAGAAGACAGGATTATTTTCTACTATTAAGGTTCATTGCCAATAATCCTGTGGGAAATCCTGTTCTTTGGAATTATTATAGGTGAGTTGAAAAGGGAAAATTTTTATGATGACCATAACAAAATATTTGTTCTGAAATATTTTGTTGAAATTTTTGTATTTATTTTGTGCTATGTAGAAATGAATATGTTAAACTTGTGGATCGATTTGGAATCAATGATCGTTACTTAGGTCGTATAATCAAAGATATAACTCATGACTACTCTTCCGAAGTACAGTTACAAGAGGTAATCTCACTGTAAATTATGACATGCAAATATATTCTTTAGAAAAAACAAAGGATTTTTGAACAATTTTTTTTTGTCTCTTTATTCAGATGGAAACTTTATTTAAATTGTATCCTAATGGAGGTGCTGGTACTAGAGCACGTGAATCTGCTTATGAAACTGTTCAAAATAATATTTTATGGACTAAACGAAGTGTACCAGTCATACACTCTTGGTTAAAAAATAGATATTCAAAGTCAACAACGCCGGTGCCAAATGTCAGAATGCTCCACTAATGACTATTTAATTTAATACAACTTATTTAAGATATTACATAGAATTTTTTTTCTATAAATAAATAAAGACATGTGCATCATGTTACAAAAATAGAATATAGGGGCATCATATGGGCTTTATTTTGCATAAAACTGTTTTCCAACTTGTATCTCTGGAGAATGAATGACTTGATAAACCACTATACATGCAATATGATACAGTGCAATCTATTCAAATGACCCTAGTTACTGACATTCTGAATTTGCATCTTTGCGAAAATTCTGATGACTATTCCGGGGCTGTGTTCTTATGCATGGACTTGTACAAACAATGAGTAATTTTTCACAATTAAAGATTAAGAAATTGTATGAAAAATAAACGGGTTAGTCTTTGCTGGAACCAGAGAAAGAACTTTCTACCTGTTTGAGGGCTAAGTAAATTGGCTTATTCTCTTGATATCATCCGCATCCTTCCATTTTCTTCTTTTAACTATGACTAAAGTTAACATACACGTGTACACATGTATATATTTCAGTGCTAATCCGTGTAATAACTGCTGAAATTAAATTGATTCAGTTTTGTCAAATGAAAGAAAGCTAAGAAAATATTTCTCTTTGTGCAATTCTATGGTCCCACGTGACTCTGGCCGCGTGTTTCACCAACATTAATTTGTTTTCTTTTTTACTTTTTCAATTTTTTTGTAGTTTATTAAATTGAGGGTGGTTAACTAAGTTTACGTGTAAGTTCCCGAGATCATAATTTATAGAATTTTCCCGTCATTCAGTGAGATGTCACTCTCTTAAATTTTAAAAAGTAGCAGGGTCTAAAATCTAGATTCTAGAAACTCATCTCAGAATATTAATTGTGTGCAATTTTTTAAATTTAATTTTTTACAGGCTGTCGCTATCATTGGGATACAAAATTGGTATTTTCAACAATAACCACTTCATTTAATCCAAGAGATAAGACTGGTAAGTCACAAATTAAATGAACTTTGTACGATATTGCAATTTCCAATAAAATGATTATGACATTTGACAAAAAATTTTCATTTTTTTATTTTTTGCAGGAGTATATTAAATTGAGGATGATTAAACCAGGTGACCAAGTCAAAAGATAAAACATGGCCTCAGGACTAAAGTCAACATTATCGGTCGACAGGATTGTCCAGGACCTGTCAATCTTTGTTGAGTCGTCCGATTTGAACTCTCTTCGAGAACTCTGGGCTTACCTAGAAGGAAAATTCTTTGCTCGTCTTGCACCTTCGCATACAAATGCAGTCAAGAAATACGAGTTTGGTCTGTATAAATTCTACCTTGTGGATGCTCTGCGGGCCAATCGACGGGACAAAATCATGGAATTTTTTGAGAAAATGTCACCGGAGCTTAATGTCTACCCGGAATGGAAGGAATGGTTTCTTTTGACTCATTTGAAGAACATTGAAGAATTGGCTCCATTCTCAACGTACACAAACAAAAGTTATCGTGAAGCTTTTTTTGTCTCGATACGTAATTTCTTGAATGTGATTTACCATCGGACATGGAGTGTCAGTGAGGTCTGCCCAAAGAATCAATACGCTGTAGAAATTATGGACGACTTTTTCTCCCTTGCTCAGCCCAAATAGAAGAAGAATATGGTAAATGTAAATTCCCTGTACATTATGCATGTGATATCTTTATTCCGTAAAACTGATTTAATAAGTTGAAAATGTCTCAACATAAATATTTAATATAGTATGTATGCGAATGTTAATGAAAATTAGATGTAATAAAAAATGTACGTGTGACATAAATAATTTTTATTGTCAAAAGTCCTTATTTATTCTGATCAAGAAAAAAACGGATAATAAGTTAATGTGTTTGGGAAATAAATAACAGATAATGATAATTTGACTTGTTGCTTTGTGATGTGTATGTGTATACCTATGGCAGACCTATGAAGTCCATGAAGCTCTGTCAATGAATAAAAAATTGGTTTAAGTAAATAATTCGATCAACTGTTTCATTTAAATGTTGAAATTTAAAAATGAAGAAACTTACATTACTCAGACGAACAGAATTAATGTTAAGGAACCGTGGAGTTCTAAAGTCCAAAGGTGATGCATCAATGATATGATGAACACATTTGTCCATATTACCCAAATAAAGATCCAAGTTTGGGCCCAGAATTCTTTCCCAAAATATTTTGTCTCGATTTTGTAGTGGCCTTGTAAGTAAGTTAAAAAAATAATTAAAATCTACCAATCCGGAAAATAATTGTATGACTTACCATCTGTACTTTAAGGGTCTAGTAAAGAGATCCATGATTCCAAGGGAGAATCGATGAAAGAGTCGAGATTGTCCTTTGAACTGGCTAAAACAATTGGCTTTGACTCCTTCAAAAAGGAGCCAAATGACATCCAAAAGTGGGTCAAATACATCGATATTAGTTTGTTGACAAACAGTTGATTTTTTAACTCCATTGACATTCATAGAACCCAAACAAATGAGATTGGATGTATCATTGACAGCCCAAATTTCTTCTCTACAAGAACTCTGAATGTATTGAGGGGGTTCAGACTTTGCATGACAATCCTCTAAAATTCCTCGAATAAGTTGAAACTCTGAATCAGTGATAAATTCTACTCGTCCAGGTGAGACAATTTCATACAATTTTTTAAATCCATTGACAGCCATTTCAAAAAACATGGTTGGAATGACATTCTTGGGACAAATTTTGGAAAAAATGTGTCTACTAAGTTCCAATAATTTGAATCCATTTGCTGGCTCTTGAGGTTTGTCATCAATGTGATAGATAGCATGGGTTAAAGTTGCAATGGCCAATTTACGATTTTGTTGATCAATACTGTGAAAAAGTCTTGCCTTGATTTTATTGGGTGACAATTGTTTATCTCCACTGTCAATGAGATTGTCCATTTCAGAAGGTTTCTCTGCTGCTTTCCTCTCCAGTTCAACCTCTTCTTGTTTATTGGCGTCGAGACATCGTTTCTTCTGCTCCATATTCTCAGTTATTTTACACCTTTGGTTGTATTGCTCCAGCGTAGTCACTCGCTCTTCTTTCTCAACATCAGGTGATACTGTGTGATCTCCTGGAAGCAAACTCACTGGAAAATCTAACCTAGTTCGACCCCCATGGAGTGGTGGTGGACCGTTTTGGTCTCCTGGCTTGACTGGAAAATCTAACCTGGGTGGACTGTTACTTTGAACTATTGGTAGTGAAGAGGGTGAATCCGAGCCATAATTATGATTTCGAAAATCTAACATTGGTGGACGATGCCCCCCTTGCTTTTCCTCTGAATGTGCTTGTCGTCCTTCAAAGAGTGATTTGTGGCTAGGATTACTTCGCTTCTCTTGAATTAAGTTGACGAGAGTACCATCATCCTGGACATCCTCAATCTTCAAATCCTTTCGAATCCAACTTTCAGGAATACTTTGGGCTTTTGGAGATAATTTCACTTCCTTGGGTGGTTCTGGAGACTTGACTGACTCTACCACAGGTTTTTGTGGTGGTTCCTCTACCTTGACCGGTACTGAATTGATAACTGAAAATAACAAAAAATCATCAACATAAAATTTGAATTTCAAATAAGTAGTTTATTTCGTACTTGTTGGAGGTGATTGGGGAACTGCTGGAATATCTTTTTTAGGTTCTGGAATCGGGTGCTCAACCAATGGCAAAACTATTGAGGTTGGTTGGTTTTGTTCTGCCTTTAATGTATCTGGAAATAATTTAAATCAAATTATTAGTGTTATTTTTTATGAAAACTTCAAAACCATTAGGAAAATTATACCTTGAGCAATGACTGGATTGTTGAGAACAGGGAAAGAAAATTCTGTCTTGTCCAGTTTCTTTCCGGATACATCTGGTAAACTAAATGGTTCCATGTCGGCTTTCTTGAGAATGTGTACTGTTTCTTTTTTTATTTCTGCTGGATGAACCTCAGCTAATTTGGAAAGAATTTAAGATTAATTAATTAAGAATAGTACTTTAGAAATTATTAATATTCTGGAATTAATAAATTTTTGTACTTTGTTTTTTGTGATGTTTTCGACCCTTTTTACGACCCGTTCGATTTCGACGATGTCCTCCTTTCCTTGTTCTTTTTCTATGACCAAGTTTCGGTGGTCCATGATTACTGAAAGGGTCAGTCAGTTGACCGTCTTTAAGAGAAAAAATCAATTAAGCTTAGAAAAAATAGATTTAGTTTGCACAATAACTAACATGATTCAACTTACAATTATGAGCATACTTATTTCGGCCAAAGTTATGAGAAATTTGTTGATTATTACGAAAAATACTGGGTCTATAATTGAGGGATTGACTAGGGGGATTCTGATCATTAGAAACTTGAAAAAAAGAGTTTGATTCGCACAAGTCAAAACAATAAACTAGACAAAATACTGTTAATGGCACTACCACTCGTATTTTTACTCTGGTCACCATTATCCGGCAGTTCTTTTTTTTCAGTTCCACCCACGGAACTGAATTAATTTACTTTAGAAAAATTAGCCGAAACTTGTTGTAAAACTTTTTACATTTTTGTGCATATTTTCTAAATTCCACTTTGATGACACATTTTTTTACTAAAAAAATTAAAAAATGTAAACACGTAAAAATTTCTAAATAATAATTCTATTAGCTAAATGTTATTTTTGCTACTGATGATGAAACAGGGCTAGTTTAGTTGACATACTTTGGACAGGTGAAATTCCGATTGCGTAAAATAGATTAATTGTGTCGTCACACCTTTTCAAAACAAAGGCTGTCTTTTCCATTGTATTTTTTCACTTTCTTTTAATTGTTTTTACTTTAATAACAAGTGTGCAACATGCATTACCTATTTAGTAGTTACTTCATATTATTCAAGATGCATAAACTTAACTAACCAGAATATTCTTATGAAGTAAGACTGTCTTACTAAGACAAGCTAAACTTAAAACATTTTTAAGTGGCTTGTCTTGACCTTGGGTCAACGGGTCAAATATAACAGTGACCAATTATTGCAATTCAATTATGACTCATAAATTTATATCATATTTATTGTGTATTATGTAGATTGTTTAAAAAACAATTAGCAGTCATGCATGCGAGACGTGGCACAGTTCCAAAGGGAGACTTTATTTTATTATCAGTAATTTGGGTGTTGATCTGTTTTGCGAGGGAGTGCTAATGAGCTTTAAATGTCATAACATTGGACTATTTCCCTTACAAAGGTCTTGAATAAAGTCTGGAGATGGCTGAATGGCTAAAATGTGGAAGACTTTTATGTAAACTGTAATTTAAAATTTAAATTCGCTCGTCAACGGCATCTTTAAATTGTTTCTAATTGACCTACTAAGTACTGAAAAGATGCCGTCAATGGACTTGTAATAAAAAATGATATTTTTTGACAAAAGCCGAATTCCGAACCAGTATTTGTACGCTATAAATGAAGAGTACTCTTTGAGGCATGTCAAGAGTCGTAAGAAAATTTCCAACTAGGCCTTCTGTGAAAGTTTGTCAAAATTTTTGGAACTTTATAAAATAGTGTAAAGTCAGTAATGGGTTCAAAATATTTCAAAATTTCTATTCCATGTGTCATTCTAATGGGGTTGTGTTCTACTCTGGCAATATCAGCTAGAGATGACATGTCAAACAACTCACTGAAAAGAACACTGGGGGAACTGGAAAAAATTCATCAAGTGAGTACTGTGGATCGAAATGAAGTGAATTACATTTTGGAATTAGTTAATTATGCAATTTTTGGTGTCCCCATCGCTTTCTCAATTTTTTTCATCTCCACATATGCTGTAGCATATTTTCTTGTGTACACTCCTATGTGGATCCTGGATGAGTTAGTTAATTACGAGGGTACGAAGGGTACAAAACCTGCTCCAATCACACAAAAAAATGATTTCAAGGACATTTTTAATGGCGTACTAAGTGCTCTGGGGGACAAAAATTATGAGAACTTTGAATACAAGGGCCAAGGGAACGATCAATTGGCACAAAATTCTCGTTTACATCAAACAAAATATTCGACCAGTGGTTTTCCCAGAATGGGAAGGAAGCATGCAGCATTGTATCGGTCAAATTTATAATTATTAGCTATTAAATTATTTTTAAATGAAAAATATGACGTTGCATAATTTCTGTTTGTGAAATATAATACACTCTACACTATGTATTTATGAATTTAACAACGTAAATAAATTCCACCATTTGCCAATTCTTTGTGGTGTAAATTACAATTAATAATATTATACAAAAGTCATTATAGTAAATATGTATGTGTTTTAATTTTACATAATTTGTATGCATCACAATTATTAATTCATCGTAGAGTATATTTTTAAAAAAACGTTCGGAAAAAGACTTGAGTATACAGTGTATACTAAATTAAAACAATAAACCTGAGAAAGAAACTAAAGATTCAAGTAGTAGTAACATGATTCATAATACTTAATAAGTTGAAAACATAATTATTTCACATTTCAAGTCAAAGTACAAAGTTTTGATAACTTAGCTCCCAATGTTACGTAGGGCTATACTGAAATGTGCAAGAGAGTATATTACAAAAATACAAAATTTGAAAATTGTAGTCACAAAGCTATTGTATGTACAGGAAATATACAAAAATTTCTGCAATATTATATATGATCTAGAACAATCGATAATACTAAATGTCACATTTATTTAAAAATGCATTGACACCCATTTCATGATACGCTTTCCTAGTCACAACATATTTTGAGAATTCAGGATCACGAGCAAAACGGCAACCTCCTTCCCAAGTATAAGTTATTGGACTGAAAATATAAAACGAGAGCATGATTAAAATTAAAGATTTGATTTATAAACTCTGGCAAACACTCGTAACATTAATGAGGACATTGGAATTTTGTACTCACTCTTCCGGTGTATTAATACCAACTTGAAATAGTGTTGGGGTACGACTTCTAACTTCTTCGTACAATCTCTCTTTGTATCCAGGAAATTTAACATTTCCTCCCACACAAATAATATTTTTATAAAAATGAGATTGCATTGGGGATGGAAACGAACCGACGACATGTTCAATGGTCTCTGTTATACCCATTTGCTGAACACCAACATCTTGAGGATGGAAAAGAAGCTCAGGAATAAAAAATCTTTCATTATTCATTCGCAAAGTCTATAAGAATAAAAATAAATAAATGTAAATTATTACAAAAAATTATCCTAAAAATGTACCACAGAAATATGTACAGGTAATCGTTGCTAATTTTTTGCAGATGAATTGACAAACCTGTTCATTATCACGTGCTTTCTTTCCCCATTCATCAATTGGTTTAATGTAACCTCGTCGAAGATTAATATAGTCAGGTAATACGTAGTCCCTCACTGTGGTGTTGACAGGGAATTTTTTTTGAGCGAGTTCCATGTCTGCTGTAAAATCGGCTGATACAAAACACAAATCTTCTTTGACTTGATTCATTAAATATGTCTCGTCCAGCACATTAAGTTGTCTACAGTAAAATAAAACATGTAATGGATTAAAATTTTGAATGAATACTTTACATTTTGTCATATAGCATGTAAAGTAATAAAGTTAAATATGAACACGTACCTGTAAGATATTAATTCCTTTAGATGATTTGTAAGAGCTTTTCCACCCACATTAATTCGTGTAATACAACTTTTAACTACTTGACCATTAACAACTGGAATGATGTGGGTAAAACTATAGCCACTGTCAACAATTAAGGTGGATACACATTTTGGATTTTCTGCTGCATATTTGTAGTCAATCAAATGAGCAGCTGTAAGATAATAATTTTAATTATTATTTTATTCACTTCTAAGATGTAAGAGAGGAACGTAAGTGAACATAATTTAATTCACCTGTTGTTCGACAGACACCACTAAACTCAAATTCTTCAAAAAGGAGTTCACCGATAGCCTCTTGAATTGTAGGAAAATTAAATTGAGGCTCTGTGACAAGTATTACATGTTCTGATGGATTAATATTCATACACTCTGGACCAAATGTGTAGTCCCAAATTGTTTTCTCAACGTCTGGTCTAGTCATGTAGCCCTATAATAATTCATCAAATTATTAAAAAAAATAACCAAAAGCATCGTAATTTTGACGCATTACTAGTTGATACATATTTTTATAGTATTGTGAAAAATGTACTTTTTCAAATGGGAGCATGTAAAAAAGACCGGAAGTATCACGACAATCATCAATTTGGCTACCAACAAAGGGTCGACGTCTTTCACTCTTTGACTTTGATATACAATTCGGAACAATCCTTTAAATTATCAGAACAAGAAATTTTGAAATATAAAATTGCACGTAAATATAATTTTTATATATGTAATCCAAAATCACACATTTTAATAAATTCTTTTACCTTGGTTTTGTATCAGACGAGAGTCCCACTTTGAGTGAGTAACCTCCAATATCCATTACAACGACGGATAATTTATTGGGATCCGTGTTATTAGGAGTCGGTGCCATTGTAGGAGCAATTACTTAACAATCTTCAACTAAATTGTACTTTATTTTATTTTTATTTTATTCTTTCTCTCCAAAAAAATAAAAGCCGCAGCCTCCCGCCAAGAGAATTCAAACCGAAGGCTATGGCATCATTAAAAAAAATTAATGAATTGTATTTTCTTTACTTGATTGATTATGAACTTGAAAGAGATGTTAAGGTAATTTAATTAAGTAATAATATAGTGTACATGTTATTCTCACAGTGTAATTATTAAACATAGGCCCTGCACCTATAACCATATGTATTTTTATGCAATCTAATATTTTGTACATGTTCCCAATGTATTTGAGTAAAGACATCGTTTACATAATAATTATATGAAAGGAGTTTTATTTATTTAAAATAACTTGTTAATTGCATATTATACAAGTTTCAGTTGTCCTTTTTCATAATAATAAATAATGCACAAATTAAATATACATTGCATTGACATAGACAGAGAGACAAATTACTCATCAAATTCGTTTTCATCGAATTCCACTATACCATCAAAAAGATCTTCCTCTTTTAATTTATCCAATCCACTGACCTTCTCCAAATAACTTGAATCGTTCATTACATCAAACACAAAATCCAACTTTCTCTCCTTGTATTCTTGAATAACCTGTATAGTCAAAAAATTATTAGTCACAAAAACCCTTCAATTAACGTTGATAATAATTTTAAAATAAGCATTACCTTTGGAGAACAAGCAGTGCATTTGTCAAATGATCCAAAACTAGGCATGATAACTTCTCCTGACGACAGAAACCCTCTGATGGAATGTGGTGTTGTTCCTATAAAATATATACAGTATGTGTAAGTAATTATATTATTGTTGTTTTTAGTAAGTCTTTTTTTATTTAAAATTAGATTGGAACTAACCTAAAGGACTTTCAGTGTCCTGATGGAGGTATGATATAAGAAGTTCAACTGCCAGAGCTGATGCAATGTAAGAGATTCCAGGTCGAGTGACTGTACATTGTTGATCCATCGTTCGGTCCCTTGTTGACTGCAAATATTAAAAATGAACATTGCTACTATTAAAATACTGTATCAAACCAAATCTTGGAATTTAAGACATAGATACTTACATCTCCTGGTGCTACAACATCTGTACAAAAGTAACATCCTAATTCATTTTTCAAAGTACCATGTCGCATGACCATATACGAGTCGAATCCCAACGCTGCATTGATGATTATCTACAATAGAAAATAAAAAAATCAATGTGACTTGATTCTAAATAATACATGAAATCAAAATTTGTATTCAAAATATTTTACCTTATCTTCAGCTGCACCCATCACGCTAGGAAGCCAACGTGCTTCCCTTGTATCCATCAATAGAAACAATACATCACAGTCAGCCACACATTTCTCTAAAACTTTAAAATCTTGCGTCACTTGATCCAAAGTAGCTGGTGACACGGGATGACCTGGCATGGGAACAAGTAAACGTTCCCCTGATGATATAACATTTGGATAAATTTTTTTTAATGCTTCTGCAGCAGCCACAGCCTTTGGTGTATCTTCTAAACAGTCTTGGAATGTAAACAAACTTTGACGAACAGGATTGGAATAATTTACAGTTGAGTTGTCAATAAATTTTATATCACGAACTCCCCAAGCCTATAAAAGAGGCAGCGAAAGATTACATATGGTCAAGTTTAATGAGTAATAAATGGTGAGCGAACATAATATTTTTGAAATTTACCATGAGACAACGAGCAACATTACAGCCAAGAGTTCCAGCTCCCTATTATAAAATAATAAAAATAAAGATACTTATCAAGATTATGTGTGTATGTTAGTACTACATACAACTTTTATACAGCAATTGAATGTTTTAGCTTACCAAAAGAAGACATTTCAATGCATGTATTTTGTCCAAATCAAATGATGGAAATAGTCTCCATTTCATGAGTTTCAAATTAAAGTCAACACTAGATTCACACAAGCTATTTGGGTCCATGGAAGACTTTAGATCAACAGATCTAGGGCCTAATTTTCCACTTGTATTCCTTTCCCAACCAACAAAATGAGGATTCTCAAGATAGTCTGTTGGAAACTGCAAACATAAATAATAGATGCACTATTACTGTACCCTTGATGTAAATATGACCAGAATATTTATTGTATTATGACTTACCTCTACTTTTAGATGATATAATGTTAGATCAACTACATTCTTTGCAAGTATCCGAAGTCCAAATATTTTAAATTCATCCCCACTTTTCAACTTATTTTTTTGTACTATAAAAGCTACATAATTCCTTAAAACCCAACAGGGATGTCCTGCCAATGTAGACGTATCTAGGAATCCATACAGATTTTCTGTCGTGTCATCTCCACTTTCGTTGTATTCTTGTAATAATTTAATCGTAATCCCTTTTCCTCCATTTTGTTTGGAAATGACAAAAAATCCAGACTCTACAATTTTTTCATTGGATTTCACAGCTTCATTTAAATCCTCCTGATTAATTCCCACGTCCTGTATAGTTTCAGGAGATTTACGATGAAAAATCTTAATGGATGAAAGGGCCGGAAATGCAAACCAATACTTGTACTGATAATTTTTTAAGTTCTATAAACAAATGCAATTCTCATTAGTAATCTGAACAATTAACTAGTAAGTAAATATAAACAAACTTGCCGACATTTAATAGCTTTAAAAAATTACCCCATAGGTAAGGATAAAGAATGGAGCCAGATGGTTTGGATTCTTCACAATTTCATTTAATCCCTCTTGGGAAGACAACAGTTGGACAAATTTTGCTCCCTGTAATCTAATTAGCTCACTTTTGTCCAAATCTCGAAATTCTTCAACAGTATTCATATTCACTACATGGCCGGAAGTGACAACATTCTTATTGTAATGTTGTGGAACTCTGTGGAATTAAATTAATTTAATTAAAAACTAGTTTACCATTTAATTGTCATATAAAAGACAAATGATCTTAGGCAATGTAATAATTGATATATTTATATGGATAGATAGACTTACGAGTTGAACGAAGAATATTCGACAGTAAATATTGATGGACTTCCATGAGCAATTGTTGTATTTGTGTAGTACCCATGAACGTCAATTAACTTTTTACTCAAACCAATCTTATTTAAAACAATCTCGGAAAACTTGTGCCAAAATCCTGAGCCAATATGTGACGAGAATGGAGCAAACACCACAGAATTTGGGTCACTTGACCCATCTTTACCGTCCGACATGTCAACCAAGTTTATTTGTCACAATCTGATGTGAAAAAAAAAATTAATCGACTTTCATTCAAAAATCTAAATCCCACTGGTATATCCTTGGCTTTTGCACATTTGGGGTGACATGAATCTTTTCCTTCTCATTAAATAAATAATTAACATTCATCAACTAAATAGGCTATACATTAAATGTAAAATACATGTAATATTTTTACCATGACTAGTTTATGTATAGGAACATTTTCCATTCCAATCTACTGCATAACTTGAGAGAGGGGTCTCATACTGACATGATGGAATATGTAAATTTCGATAGCTCCTAGGGTTATTTTACAAGGACCTTGAAATTAAACAGAAATAAATATGATCCTTATCACCATGAATAGTAAGCATGATATGTCTATCATTTTAAAATTGTGAAGTATACACGTGTTGATTCTCCCAATTCATTGAAAAGATTCTCCAGACTAGATTATCCAGAGCTGTAAAAAAGCGAGCAGAACCATTAAATACACAATAATATTCACATACGATTACAGTTCAATAAAAAATAATTAAAAATTGTGACACAATGTCCACACAAGGAATGACCCGATGGGCTGGTAAAGTAGCTCTTGTGACCGGTTGTTCTGTCGGAATTGGGGCTGCAACTTGTAAAAGTCTTCTCTCACATGGACTTACTGTCATTGGTTGTGCTAGGAATGAAGATGGTCTACAGGTCATTTAATTTATTTTATCTAACATTTAAAATATTCAATTTATATCTCACCATCACAGAGATTATTTCATTTTGTAGAAACTGGCAAAGGAATGTGACAATTTAAAATACAAGGGAAAATTGGTGACCCGAAAATGTGACGTGTCAAAAGAGAATGAAATTGAAGATTTATTTTCGTGGATTGAAACTAATCATGGAGCCCTTCATGTTTGTATTAACAATGCCGGTTTTAGCTACAAGGAAACCCTCCTGGGTATATTTAATACTTGTGTTTTACCAATTAATAAATTTTAATTAATAAAGAAAAACATTTTTTAAACAGATTTAAATGCAACTCAAATGCGAGAGATGTTGGACCTCAACGTTGTTGGTTTAGGTTTGTAATTTACACAGAGAATTTACTAAAAGAAATGTGAAATGCGGCTATAAAAATATTCATGTGTCAATGTACTTTTTTCAGTTTTATGTTCCTCCAAAGCTATCAAATCAATGTTAGCACGTGGTGTCAATGATGGACATATAATTAATGTCAATAGGTTCGACTATATTTTAAATTTCATTTCAACATTAATTGACAATAACAATATTCGAATCATAACTTTTTTAGCATGTCTGGACATCGATTAACTGGGGCCCTCAACTTTTATTCTGCCACTAAATTTGCTGTGACAGCCTTGACAGAGGGATTAAGGCGAGAGCTTGTTGCAAAATCAACCAGAATACGTGTCACGGTATACATTGCAAAATCAATTATAATTATGATTCATTTCTGTTATTTAATATTTACTGGTGAAATAATAATACATACATATACAGTCAGTTAGCCCTGGCTTAGTTTCAACCGAATTTTCGTCTCGGGCTTTTGGGGAGAAGGAAGGGAAAGAGCTTTATGAAAAAAGGGGCAATGTTTTATACGCTCAAGATATTGCTGATGCCATTATTTTTGCCTTGTCTGCTCCAGAAAATTCTCAGGTACAAAATTTATACCCATTTATTGCATTAAATATTTTGACAGTGTTTAATTATGCAAATATAATTATATTTTAGGTTCATGACATTTTGATACGGCCCACGGGAGAACCCTTGTAGTAAAATTTCAGTGAGTCCCTTATTTCCATGCAAAAAAAATTTGAAGTTATTTTTGTTTTCACGAAATTGGCAAGATGAAATTTTGGAAAAGAGTGAATCGTCATTTTATGACATTTTCCAAGCGTGTGCGTGATATAATTTTTTGCTCCCATTACCCCTTTTGTTTACTTCCTTGTTTACAATTTATTCATTTGAGTGTAAAAAGTATTATGAGAAGCAATAGAATTGTAAAAAAAACTTAATAAAAATATCAACCAAATTGTTAAAATTCTTGTCTTGTCTTTACAAAATAATTATGTAGTATGATCATAAATTCGATTTGAGATAACAAACAAAGAACTTAATCCTTCCTATAAATGGGATTGAAAATGAACTAGTAAGGAATAACCAACATATTTTTTTTACCTAGTGATTTTAGAATTTACACAAGTCTTCTCCGTATTAAGAAATTTTCTTTTGACCTTCTAAACTAGATTTTAGATTCATTTAAAGTTGTGAATAAATTATTGTTCGAATGTTGTGTCTCTCATTGTACTCGTATGTAAGAAAAAGAAAGAAAAAACGTTTGGTTTGTCCAGGTCATTGTCAAAAATTGTGGGTACAAAGAGTTGATGACGAATCCATGTCCATGTCAGACATGAAGACACATTTGAAAACAAATTGAGGTAGGGAATAAAGCTCATGGGCGGCCTATTGTGACTGGACCAGATCATCATCATTGTCCAAATAAAGGATGTAGTCTTTTGGGAAGTGGGGGGTGTAATAATTTTCCCTTTTTTGGACACAATGTCTATAATACAATTTTTCTTCCTCTGGCTAACCTTGACGTTCCAATGCTTACAGACTTACAACTTGTTTAGTCATAAACCTCAAAGATTAATTGGTATGTCCTATTCATGCCCTTGTATGTATGCATTATGCAAGTGTCCATTACATAACGATTTTCCATTATTTTTCAGTGTACTAAATGTACAAAAGAATGAATGCTCAACACTAAAATCTTAATTTGTATTGATGCTATTTACTAAGCACAAAGCAATATGAAATGACAATTAATTTAAATGAACAATAAAACATTTAAACATTTGTCAATATTTTGTATTCGAGTGGTAAGGCTTTGATTTATTAGCAAAAAAAGTCAGGTACGGGTAATTATTTATAATTCGGTACAATATGCGTTTAATAATGTATAAATTTATCTTTTTTTGTTTTGTTTGTAGATGTGTTTGAATATTGAAAAAGCAAACTTGCATTGTTGACGATATTGTTGTAGCATGTTTTGTATATTTTTTAATATTCAAAATATTTATTCCTTGTAAATAGGAATAATCGTTTCTCTGTTGTTACTGTAGTTGCTCCCAAAATTGGACTTTAAAATCCCTTTTGTGAATGGAGTTTCATTTTGTTGTGACCTCCATGTAGATGATGAGGTTGAATGATAATCCTTTGAAATGGGGATTTCAACTGGTTTGTGCAAAATTTGTTGTTGTTGTTGTTGTGGTGGTTTTTGTGGTGCCTCAATTTTCAAGTTACCCTCAGGAGTGAGGACTGTTTTGACCTCCTTGGCATCAACATTGGGAGGAAGGGTGAACATTCTCTTGAACTCTTGATAAACTCTTGAAGAAGACGAATTATCCTCTGATTTTTGTTCTTTTTTAGCCTCAATAGTGATGATATTGTCCTTCAAACTAACTTTCAAGTCATCTGGTCCAATATTTTTACCCAAAGGCACACTCACAGAGTACTTGTCCCCAGTTTGAGAATGTCCATTTTGAACGACGGAAGAGCCAAAATTATTGTCAAATTCTTGAATTGAGTTTGAGAAATTTTTGGGGAAATCAAAATTATGACGATCCAACAAAGAGGATGAGTGAGTACTAATGGGAAATTCTCTCATTTTGGGTTCAGAGAGCATGAGTTGATGTTGTTGTTGAGTTTGTGTCTCTTGATGAACTGGGGCTTCAACTTTAAGATGACCCTCAGGTGTCAAAGTTGAGGTGACTTCATTCATTTTGACATTGTGAGGAAGGGTAAATTTACTTGAGAATTCTTGATAAACTCTTGAACTTCCATCATCGGATTTCTTCTCTTTTTTGGCCTCTACAGTCATGACATGATCTTTAAGAGTCACTTTCAAGTCTTCTGGACCAATATTTCCTCCAAGTGGAACATTCATGGAGAATTTACCATCCTTGGTGTTCGTGTCAGTTCCATTGAGAGTGGAGCTATTGTGGGATGAAAAAGGTTTGAAGACGTCCAAAGATGAGTCAAAAAATCCTTTGGGGATTTGAAATCCATGATTATTTGTAGAGTCCAAAATACTCAATTGACGATTGAATGGAGATTCCCGAATTCCTCTGCTGAAGAAGGAATTGTCAAAAAAATTATCAAAGGGCATGAGAATACTGTCTCGAGTCATCTTTTCTTCCTAAAAAAAACATTAAAATCAATATTAATTAGTAATTAATTAAAAATAATATTATATAATTAACAAGTTAATTGTACTGATAATCAGTGACTGATTTAATAAAAGAATTTAAATTACCTTTTATTATGTGAAAACTTTTGGCTTTAGTTGAATAAGTTTGGTGGAAATATATTTGGCAGTAGTATGAGTAGTAGTACTGGTTCACTTGTGATCCTTTGTTCAAAAGTTAAATTTGTTGTAGTTGTTTGCTCTGTCAGTTTGAAACTGGTCTAATGTGACAAAGTGGGGCCTCTTTTATATGAGAAGTGTTTGTGTGGTCCCAAGATGAATTTTACTGCTCGAGAAATTTCACACGGGCAGGAGACATAACCAGAATGTTCCAGGGTAGAACCTCTCATCGCCTACACCGCCCACAAAAAGATGATGATCATCATCTTCTCACTTCTGGTCCAAGTTCAAGTCTACAAGTGCAATCCAGCTCCATTTGAGGATTTCAACGTAGGCAGATGCTTGTTGGGTTGTTGTGGTCTCATGTGGGCGTTGTGGAATCTAAAAGAAGATTTTGACTCATTCTCCCCGACCTCTTGTTTACGAATCAAGACGAAAAGAATATTGGTCATAAATATTATTTTTAGCAGTAAACTGACTATTTTCAGTCCTCTCGTCACACACACACACACACACACACTACAAGGATAAATATAATCAAATATATAATATGAAATTAATTGCTGACAACAATTTCAAGTTCAAGAGGAGGCTGTGAGGTAGGCAAATAAAAATAAATACATGTGGTCCATGACTGATCCTCCTGTCGCTCTTGGCTCTGTCCCAAAGCCAAAGATACACTCTTTCACAAGATACAACATATGTTTTACCTGACTCCTTTGTCTGACGAAAATATCGTCGACTTTAACTCTCTTAATACTTTTGTATACACTAAAAAAGCTTGGATGAATCAAACGTTCACTTATTTAAATTTAGAATGCCGTATTTTAATGTAAAGTATTTTAAATAGTCGTTTGATTTATTGGGAAATATTTATTTTATTTATTTAGTTTACACTCATATTAATTTGTTGCAATTCTGCAACTTATTACAAATATTTCATGTGTTTATAATCAAGTTGAAAAATTCAAGTCAATTCATAAATTCAAAAGCAGAATATTTTTTGGTTGAAATAAAAAATAACGGCGAGAAATTTAGAGCACTTTGTCAAAGTTATTTTGGTGAATTTGT
>JAQIVZ010001319.1:0-35759 GCA_034700945.1 Arrhopalites spinosus
TGGTAGTTTTTGATTGATTAATGCTTCTTCTTCCTCATAGTGTCGATTTCTCTGAAATGACAAATGAGTCATAGTATATGAATCAATATCGACGACACAAAGAGTATGGATACATGTTATGTCATGTCATGAGATTTATTGCAATTGTTGATGTAGTATCTAATTGTTGTACTTTTGTACCTGATGATTATTGTGCTGTTTTTTGTCGTCTTGATAATTGATGTCCAAGTTGGAATGCAGACCAGCGGTAACTATTTTTTGACAGTTCTTTTTTGGGGGTAAATTACTTACTATTTGGTAATTCTTTTGCTTTGTAAAATAAAACTTAACTATAATAACAAAAAGTAGATTGATAATAATCCGGAATAAGTGTAAAGTGTGTGAAAGTAAAGACAAAAATATTGAACAATCAATACTATCCTTATCTATAACAAAAGTAAAAATTAATTATGATTACCTATGTAGGATAAATTATTAGAAAATACATGAATACAATTGTTGTTTTTGTTAAATTCTATGAAATATAACGCAACGCAACCCCTCAAGAATTAGTAAACTACGCAACGCTATCCCCATGAAAATCAAGGGAAAAAAGTAGGATTGCGTTGCGTTGAATGGGGTAGCTTAGTTTACTAGGCACCTGAATTTAACGCAATATAGAAATAATTTTTATGCATTTACAAAAACCATCTTACTATTTTTTTGAAGTGTGGAATTTATTTAGAAGTTCTCATCATTAAGGATTACATTGGTAAGATGACTGTAACGAAAATTATAATTAATACAATTTGTAATCTGTTATAAAATTCGGCGAAAACTTCCCAACAATCCCTTTAGTCCAACTAGAAATACACAAGAAAAAAAGATAGCATTTTAGTCCAGTCTTTCTACGTATACAGTATACGGTATACTTTCCCTAAGGGAAAGTCTCATGCAATTTCTGAATGGAGAACAAGTGGTCAGTATGAAAAAAATGACTTAATTCTTAAATACCTTCTTAAAACCAATATCAGCGGAATACTCTCTAAAGCATTGACGACAGATCATCAGTCCATACTTCCTTATTAAACCGTGCTTGTTAGCACAGGACCGGCTGAAATACAAGTAAAAAAGAACATAGTGAAAAACATGGTACTCATTGGGAGTGACAAAATCATGAAAAATTCAATGTTTTATGTATTGTACAAATGATTTTTACATACCAGGTTCTTGAGCCGGGTCCATACTTCCTCGGATGCGAATACCAGATATTTGCGAAACCCATTTTTCTTGATTTTTTTAACCTTCGACCTGAATTTTATCCACGGCAGTTCACACACGGACTCGGTTTTAAAAAGTGCGCTCAAGAATAGTTCCACTAAATACACGGATGGCGCTGGGGTCCCCTTCCGACAACTTGGAGTGAAGTAAAATATGATCAAATGAAAGCAAGAACTTATAAGTAAGTTTAATTAAAGGCTTATAACAACGCAATTAAATTTTTTGAATGTAATGTTTTATTGAACAATTTGAAAAAAAATCATTTTTTAAGAAAAAAAATTGTCTTGTGAAAATAACAACTTAAGAAGTGGAATCGAGGAAAGAGACGAATATTTACTACAATTCTTGATAGTAAATGATGAGAATACAATTTAATTTATTATTCTTTCTTTTGCTATTTATTAATGATTCTTCTTCTTTTTGGGTTTTGATTTTGGAGCAGCTCGTCCCTTTTTAAATCCTCCTTTGCGTACAGAACCTTTCTTAATCTTAGAATTTTTCGTCATTCCTTTATTTTTACCCTTCCCTGCTCTGCGTCTAGTGCCTGGATCGGGAAATGGTTCAGCGGGTTCCTCACGACTGCAGACAAAAAACATATTGACATAAATAATGACTATCAAAACAATCCAGTTGTACAACATGTCAAATCATATATATAATAAGTACACCACGTAATTTACGTGACGTAAATTACTTACTTGAATTCTCGTTTAGTCATTTTCTTATTGACAACTTTCTCTACATCCAACAATGGTTTCTTGGTGAGTACTTTATCCAGTACATCTAAACTCATTGATTTCTCTTTGCCATGTTCTTGATTATATGCCTCCAACTTCCTCTTCTTTCCAGCATTCTTGAGCGGTTTCTCATGTGGCAATTTCTGTTGAAACTTTCCCAGTGATGCCGTAGCCTTCTTTGCAACATGCATACCTTGATGAAGCTATTAAAAAAACATTGAAATGATATTTTATATCAATATGATACACACTGAAAGTACAAATAAGAATATGTAATCATTTATCATGAATAGTATAATATGCACATACTTCATTTTTATTAGGTCGTTCTGTGGATAGAAGTCCTGTTGCCGGAACTTGAACATTTCTAGTCCTTGCTATATTTTTTAGTCTTTGAAGTTCATTTTTAGCAACCCTCTCAGATTTAGCTTCACTCTTCTTTTCAAATTGATCTTCATAAGGATCTGCAGTCTGTGGTACTTCTAAAACCCAATCCTTTTCATGCTCAGCGGCAGCTCGTCTATAACCATATCGCGGTACCCATTCCTGTCCACATACAGATATAATTAAATATAAACACAAATATTATGGCATGTTATAATGGTTTTTTTAAAAATGTATCATCGTTAGTAATGATTCATTACATTGACAAGGTCATCCCAAACTAATTTCGCCTTCTTTCTCTTTGTAATTCCCTTCTCCTTGGCATAAGTTTCCCATTTAGTTAAAAGTGGACCCTTTGGAACTGGCTTTTCTCTCGGAACCAAATATCTAGGTTTTGGAAGTTTTGTGACAACCACATCATCCACACGTGTAAACGGAAGTGTCCATATACTATTGATTAGTAGTTGTGTATTATCCCGTGCCAGAGACTGAAGGTACTTGTTTGGATTTTTTGACCTAATAATAGTAATAAATGACAGCATGTATTAAATTAATATTCAAGCAAGTTTAATCAGTAATACGAGTAGTCAATATTAATAAATATGGTTATAATATTTTACTTTAAATCCTTTTGAGAAAGTTCATTTGGATCAGAGGCCAAGAGATTTCCAAGATCAATCTCTAATTCTAAAGGTTTCTCTACTTTGATGGAACGAATTGTCGTCGTATCACCTTCACCAAGCACTTCATCTGTAAGAGTTGTCATTTTACAATATACTATATTTCTTGTTAATTGTAATTAAAAACACCACGAGACAATAATAAATGTTGTCTGCTCAAACGAAAAATTCAAGCATGTTGGGGAAATTCAAATCCCCTCTCTTTTTCTTTGCTCTATTACAAAAATTAATGATGGTTAATTGCGATTCCCTTTTTCTTGTGTTTATCTTTTTTAATCGGTAGTTAAGTTTTCCTACTATGTGACAGTTAAATCTCAGTTTCCTTATGCCACCCACTTCAACTTAATTTGACAACGAAACTCTAGACTTTGTGCCCATGTCGAGGGTTGGAGTTGAATTTTCCTTTTAACATTCCCTCTCCTGATTAATTTAGTTAATTTAGTAGTGTTATTTTTTATTATCGTCACAACTGGAGAGTAATTAATCACAGGAAAGTATAACCCTCATGGAATTAAGGTGGTTGATACCTTGTCCTTCAATCAACCACACCATCAGTATCAGTATTGTCTCTTGTCTTTCTTGAAACGGGTACTTACAAATGTCCCTTCCAAAAAAAACCAATGAAATTATTAAATGGGATTGAGTAGAAAACGCTTGGCAAGTGAAACTGGGATTAATTATTCAAATATTATGATTCATGATGATGACGAGGGAGAACTGTCACGTTCTACAACAACTGAGAAACCGAGTATATAATCTTTTTTTAAAAATTCTACATTTTGAAACTTAATCATGATAATTGTGTAAGGCACATTAATAATTGTGTATTAATTGTTTCTTATAATATCAGAGGTATGGGGCACTCGACACTCACTTGCAGTACTTGGATTCCTTGGTTTTGCCATTTCGTATGCTATGCGAGTTAATCTTTCAGGTATTTGACATTGTCATAATTTTCTAGTTTGTTTTGTGAATTACATACAGTATTAATGCAAGTACCAAACAGTTAACTGATGTCTTATAATTCATATTGTGTATGAAATTACAGTGGCTATCGTGGCTATGGTCAATGCAAATTCTTCTGCCAATGCAGATACAAATGTTTGTCCAGACTTGAAGGTACCTACATTAATGATTGATTCAAATAGTCATACAAGTCCATTAGAAGATCCTTCAGAATCTGGAGAATTTGATTGGGATGCTAGACAACAGGGCATTGTGTTGGGAAGCTTCTTTTATGGCTACGTCGTTACTCAAGTGCCCGGTGGAATGCTTTCTGAAAGAATTGGAGGAAAATGGCCATTTGGGATTGGAATGCTCATCACTGCAATTTTTTCACTTCTGACCCCACTGGCTGGTTCGTAAAGTTGTATAAATTAAGTCTCAAGACGACAAAATTTAAACTAATTAAAACTCATACCACTCTAGAGTAGACACATCATTATGAATCATAATTTATGATAGAAAATTTCTATTAGATAATAATAGTCTGAAATTTTTTTGCTCTTCATGTACAGCCCGTTCTGGAATGGGTGCTTTAATTTTTGTTCGAGTCGTTCAAGGACTTGGTGAAGGAGTTACAAACCCAGCAATGCATGGTACATAAAACATATTAATAATTTGTCACATATGTACCCTTTTTTTGCTCATTATACGGGAACATACCTAAATGATGTCACACGATTTAGGGGGAGGGGGGGGGGGGGTCAGGCGTTTGTGACCTAATGTGACAGGGAGGGGGGTATGGGTAATCCCGATTGTGATGTCACACTCCGAAAAGTTAAATTTTGATATAATTTTGCGACCGTAAAAAATAAAAATTTTTAAATTTCATTGAAACTATTCATCTGAACCTTAGAAATATCTCAAAATAGTGAGCTTTCAATAATATTGAGTGACGACAGTTATTATTTTAAACCCATTCTAATCAAGTAATTTGTTCTAGATGTATTATATATTCGTATTCTTCGTTAAAAAATTAAAGAATTTATGTCACAGTGACATGGGAGGGGGGGTCACTTGTGATTTTGTGACTTAATGTGACAAATAGGGGGAGGGGGGCCAAAAGAGGCAAAAATCGTGTGACATCATTTTGGAATGTTCCCTACAGTCAAAGAGTAAAAAATGATTTAATTTTGTCTTGAATTTTCAGCACTTTTAGCAAGATGGGTTCCACCATTGGAGAGAAGTAAATTTGGTGCCTACGTGTATGCTGGTAAGTCAATAGTAAAAGTGTCTTGTTCACAATAATAATTTTTGTTTTGAAAACAATGTTTTCAATAGACTAAAATTTTAATTTTAAATTAAAATATAGGAGCACAAATTGGGACTGTGATTGCTATGCCTGTATCAGGCCTATTGATCAGTTCAAACTTTCTTGGAGGTTAGTCTATTATTTCTCACGTATATTCACATTATTAAGAAAAGAAACAAATTCATATCATGTTCATTCAACAGGTTGGCCTTCTGTATTCTATGTTTTTGGAGGATTGGGTATAGTTTGGTTTGTCCTTTGGATTTATTTCGTGTATGACACTCCGTCCTCTCATCCTCGAATTAGTTCTTCAGAATTATCATATATTCATCAGTCCATTGGATTACAAACTTCTAAACACAAAGTTCCTACACCATGGAAGGCTATGCTTACATCAATGCCTGTCATTGCTATTCTTGTCGGTTAGTTAACAGATTGTTTTGAGATTATTTAAAATATTTACTTTATGTTCATGTCATATAAAATAATATTTTATTTATTTTATTCTGTGCGAAGCCCAAACTGGTCATGGCTGGGGTATGTATTTATTCCAGTACTTATTTATACAAGTGAATTTTCAAATTTTTGTCAATTTTGTTTACATTTCTTATGCTATGTTTATACAGGTTTATACACTCTGCTGACAGAATTGCCAACTTTTATGAAAACTGTTTTGCATTTTGATCTGAAAAATGTAATCATGATAAACTATACAATCATAATTTTTTCAGTCATTTTTGTTGTAAATTTAATTGCTATTTTTCCTTACATGTATTATCTAGAATGGTTTCTTCTCTGCCTTACCATATTTTACAATGTGGCTTGTATCATTGATTGTCAGTTGGATGGCAGATTCATTGAGAGAAAATAATGTCCTATCAACAACAAACACAAGGAAACTTTTTAATACAGTCGCTCATTGGGGTCCTGCCTTATCCTTAGTTGCTGCAGCATACTCTGGATGTAATCGAACTCTCGTCCTATTTCTTCTCACTATGGCTGTTGGCCTTAATGGAGCTCATTTTTCTGCATTTCAAGTCAATCATATTGACATAGCACCTAATCATGCTGGAGTCATGATGGTAAAGACGAAAAAAAACCTTTTCAAATGAATTTAATATAAATATATTGTCTACATGTAGTATCAAGAAAGTGAAATTTTATTGTTTATTTATCTCGTTTTAGGGAATCACAAATGGTTTTGCAAATTTGTGTGGAATCGCTGCACCATATGCTGCTGGCGTTATCAATAACGACGGGGTAAACATAAATACCATACTACAACAAACCCAAAAAAAAATTACTTTATTTCATACAAGAACATATTCTTCAAAAGTCAATCTAACATTAAATTAATTGGATGCACACTTTTACTTACAGTCTACTCTTGAAAGTTGGAGACTCATTTTTCTCATCGCTGCAGTCATATATTTTCTCGACAATATTTTCTATTTGATCTTTGCATCTGGAGAAGAACAGCCTTGGAACCGAGATCCATCTGAAAAATCAGAAACTTCTGATGAGTAAGGAACAACAATTTTCTTTCATACAAACTAAAAAATTTTGACATGTAATAGACAGAATGTTGATTCTTTTTTTACAAACAATCCTGAAGTTAAATTTAACTTGCAAATAGTCTCGTAACAGTTTTTCAAAATCTACAAAATGTTATTCAATAGTGCCATTCAAAATATGTTTGTTTTAGGCTCATTCTTTATTATGCATACTAACTTATGGTGAATTTTTGAATTGTGAAAATTATAGACGTACAGATAGAGATCCTTTACTTGCTGAAGGTTCACCCTCATCATCACCGCAACGAGCATCATCATCACGTCGTGGATATGCACGGCAAGAATAAGCATCACATAAATGCAAACAAATGTGACAAAATAAGTATACTAATACTTAACCGTATTTGATTCATTCCATTCTAAAACTGTGGTATTGTGTAACAGTATAAACATTATGTAATACATAAATATTACAATGCATCATGTACAAGGTAAACAACAAAGAGTCCATCCAATACAATAAAAAAAGTCGACAATCAAATCGCATAAAAAATAAACGTTTCGCGTCTATCCGTTCTATAGGTCAATTTTTAATAATTAATGTTAAAAGTATTATAAGTATGTCGTTTTTATAAAGTACTTTTTCAAATGTCTCAAGTAATGAAGTAAAGCTTTTTCGCATCAACGTGCTAGTCCTTAAAAATACATATTTGTATGTAAACAAATTTGTACATATGGAGAAATAAAGTGAAACGAAAGTGAACACAAATTTTTTGTGCTTGTTTGAGTTAGAATAACATTTTATTCTTGTGATGCATATTCTTTTAAATTTCTCATCATCACGACGTAATAATATATCTGTTGTATGTATATTATTACTATAATATATAGAATTCATCAAATATAATTTTAAGGAATAATAATCAAGGATGTAATCGGTTTGTATGTACATATACATCATGTGTATAATCATACAGTACAGTAAGCAATACAAAGACATGTATAATATTTTTAGAAGAGGACGCGGTACATAAATATTATTATTCATATTATAGCAATCGAGTACTTAATACATTCTATCATGAGCACAAAAAAACCGTCAGTTCCGCATATATTATAACACAGTCATATGGGAGTTGACCATACATAATAAATATATTATATTTTTTCATAAATTAATTATTGTATGTAGTCCTTATCAAATCTTTGGGGAAGAGTTTTTCCCAACAATAATAAATATATTATGGAGCTTAACTTCAACCTTTACGACATACTAATAATAATTGTTTGCGTTTAACGTAACTCCCGTTTCGTTTCTGTTTCTATAAATTACTATAAGTAATATTAATAATAGTAAACTGCCTTCATACACAAACAAAAAATAGTATAGTATACATTAAATATATAATGTTGAGTTGAAAATGTCTCATGTCCCAAAGCGTTGATGACACCGGGAGAAATTTTTCAAGACTTGATAAAAGTCTTTTGTCTCTACAATTTCTAGTTTAGGTAGCCAACTGTGGGAGAAGAACCAAAGACACATCTTTTAACATAAATTGCATTGTTGTAATAAATGTCATTTAATTGAAATGATGAAGGAAAGCTACTTACTGAATCTCAGTTAATCGAATGTGCCAAGGTAAGAATCCTAGTGTTGATTGAATATTTCCCAAAATAACTAAAAGATCCGGCTCTGGTGAAGCGGCGATTGTTTGGGGCCAAGAAAAACCTCGATTTAAAACTAAATCAATCTTTGCTTCACTTATATTGTTAATTGTCTCCACACTAGGTTTCTTTGTTAGACTACCATCCTCATCTTCATTATGCTCTGCATCTTCGGAAGAATTGGAGATTAAGGTCTTTATATTTGTTAGATGTTCAAAATAAATCTCTTTAGTTGTCCGAATTATTTCTGACTTGCCATCTGCAAAAACAAAATAATATTTTTCTTTAAACCAAACCCACAATGTAATCTGTACTAGGTGTTATATTCTTTTATCCGTCTTTTTAACGATAGATTTTACAAGACATATGTTAAAATACATATTCGATCTGTGTTCATTGAGCGTTATTATACATTGCCATTAAACATACCTTCATTCGACAATACGACGATATGTAAAGGATTCGAAGACTTAACTCCATTTGAACCTGAAAAATAAAAGTATGTTTTATTCTGACAAATAATTACAGTTTTTGAACTCATAAAATTTAAAAATCATATTCAAAAATGTGTCTTACCTAGACCGTTACTGAAACCATTAGAATATCCATTAATTTTGGGAACATTGTGAAATTTTAGTGTGGGTGGCTCTTTTGCTCGTCCATGTTTCTTGAGAGCCCAATAATTTTGTATAAGTTCCTCCTGAATGTAACATCCAAGCTCACGATAAGATGATTTTATACGGCCTGTCAACAAAAAAATCAATTGTCAATAACAAAACTCATGATTTGCATGATGCAATGTTCATTCAGTATCAAAGACAATAAATGAAAATACTAAAATGTTAAGAATGGACTCACCATGATAATCATACAAACTAACAACAGGAATACGAGCAACCCATGCCCAAGAAATGACTCTGGCCAACATTTGAAAGTCAATTGGCTCATCATGACCCGACCTTCTCGTTTTTTCAACCACAGAAAATGCAATGTGTCTTGGAACTTTTTGTAACTTTTCTGTCGACTTGGTTAATTTTGCTAGTTCTCCATAGTAAGAATAAGTTGGTAAACATGATGACAGTCTTTGAATTATTTTTCTCCAATTTGTGTGGACACTCTCCCGAATGTCAAATTGCCAACGGTATAGAAAATGAAGTAAAAACCATAACAGTTGGTACACTAGTCTGAGCAAGTAATTTACTAACATTCTCATATTTATATCTATCAAATGATCCCCGTCTCAACATTAAACTATATCACACACACTAAACTATGATAGCAATTAAAACTTGTAACACAGAATATTTACAAATTGTAAATTTACAATATTACCTTTACAAAAAAGTTTAAATCTCTCGTGTGTACATTTAAATAGGGAAAAAGTATAAGTAGATGGTAAACTCTCAACTTTGGAGGAACCAGTAATCATATTTAATTTAACAACACCATTTTAAATGCAATTAGTTTCAAACTATTGACAAAAAACCAGGCACAGAGAAGAAAAAAATATTTCACATCTTTTCCTATTAAAAAACTTTTGCCAGTCCGAGCGCCCGGCCGATTCCTGTTCCACGTGTCTTCATGACTTAATTTTAATTTTTTCCGCAAAATATCCACTAAACTGTCATTGCCAACAAAATTGAATGGGAACAAAGACAATTGTTCATTTAGCTTTTCTACATCCATCTTAAATAGTACTTTAATGATGTATCCTAATTAATTAAATATGTACGCTTATGTAAGCATAGTTGCTTCTTGTAAGAACCCCGATGGAAAAGGGAGATTCATTAAATTTAATTGAGAATTTGTGTTCAACAGATGATGGGTGACGTGTCTGAAATGCTAATTTTCATTAGTGTCGAAAATTTCTATTGTGTGAACGACCTGG
The DNA here is from genome assembly GCA_034700945.1 of Arrhopalites spinosus. Lineage (NCBI taxonomy): Eukaryota > Metazoa > Arthropoda > Collembola > Symphypleona > Arrhopalitidae > Arrhopalites > Arrhopalites spinosus. The sequence continues at coordinate 10,383 of JAQIVZ010001319.1, forward strand.
AATAAAGACCTTTTACTGGCTTAATTTACAGCCTTTGTTTCGTAACGGAGAAAAGAAAATTTGAGCGTCCTTCAATTCGTATTCTTGAAACGATTATTTAATACAAATATTATGCTCCAGTACATACATAGTACTGACATGAAATTATTTGACTTTTGATAAGCATTTATTACTCTTTTTTTCCTTTTTCAAAAACCTGTTGAATAACTTGTGTCATTATGATTCTTTTATTGTGTTTTTGGTGTTGAATTTTTGTAACTTCAAGTTAAAATTATGCCAAAAAGTGTAAAAGCTGAATTTAAAACGTGAAATAAATAAAAGTGGATGAATACAGACAAATTACAATTCTAACAATCAACCCATTCAATTGGAATCAATATTGAATCATGCATCAGTGTACAAATATTGACATGCGGTAATACACTGTAACGATAATCCATAAGCAGTGTCTCTTTTAGTTTCAATGTAAGTTTATACTCCATGTTATACATTGCTCACTAACCTAGTTGTTATTCATGCGGTGTTAAATGGTCAATTTGCCATTATAATATGACGTGAATTTAAATAAATTTGGCGTCAGTTGCATTGAAATCAACATGACATTGCGTTTTATTCAGAGTCCTATTGACCTTTGATATAAACATGCATAATGTATTTTCCTCTTTTTTTATCAAAAAGGAAGAAAATACAAAGGTTCAAAGCTCAGTTCGTGTATTCCTTTATTCTACTGTAGTATATGCATAAGACATTGTGACGTTTTTTACGCTAAATTCTAAGTTTTCTACAGTTTTCTTGGCCTTGGCCATTTAATTTAGATAGCATAAACTCTAATATAGTCAATTTGAAATGCACCATCATTCCCCTGCCAAGTTGGATACCAAATGTCAACAGCCTCCCAAAAGGTCAGTGGTGACCTGTCCGAATCATTTTCCCATGGTTTCTTTCCATTTTGATTTACGCTTGCATCACTGAAATGCCCATTGGTTCCTCCAACGGCCACATTCAGTGCAAAATAAAACTTTTCGTCATATGGAGCCATTCGCGAATTATTTTTTGCATATTTCCAAGGGTTTGGACTTGAGTTGTCAAATCCACCGAATTCCCAAAACCCTCCCTCTGGAATATCCACTATTCTCGTTTCGACTCCATCCATTAAGAAAGTAATGTGATCTACAAATAAATATAATATCGAGCAGTTTGTCATTTAGACGACAAGTAAAATTAAATTTACCATCCGTCCACTCGAGTCCATAAATATGAAAGTCTCGATCAAATCCTTCACCCACAGGAGATTGATTTAATTGCAGAGTCCTTTCGAAACCATTATGGCTCCAATTCGGTCCAAAATGAAGTGCGGTAATCACCAACTCTGTACCAATGTTTCTTCCAAAAGCATCAAATAATAGACGATTTCCACGTCCTGTTATCAATTCACACTCTCCTGATAACCATTTTTTTGTAAGATCAGTTTTTATTCAAATTGATATAAGTATCTACTGTTAAATCAGTAAATCATGGCTTTTTTACCGGAAGCAGGCCATGAACCATAAGAATTGAATCGTGGTTTCAATTTAATTTGTGGCCACATCCAGTCCCCTGCTGGTAATTTTGCCCTTATTTCCACCCGACCATATTGAAAATAAAATGACTCCATTGTTGTGATTTTGGCTGACATGGCCGGGTTCAAAATATTTGGATAATTTCCGACTCTTGCACAACCAAAAAATGCCTGATTTGTGCAGCTATTTTTTAGCAGAAAAATAATTAAAATTATATTTTATGTTCATTAAATTATTCAAGTTATTACTCTTCGGGCATTTCTCCGTGTAAACTTAGCTGAGCAGTATGAAGGGAATGCGGACCGTGTGTGTCAACAGTTCGAGTCGGTTTCTTAAGTTTTGAAATTATTTTTACAATTTATAATTTCAAACATCATTTAATATAATTTTAAATTACCAGATATAAAATTCCATCTTGGGCATAAGAATTGACTCGTGAGTTTGTATACATTTGAAATTCCCAATTCTGTAGACAAAATAATGCACAAAATAATAAAAACTGGAGAAAATTTTACCAAATTCAATTACCGCATTTCCACCCAAGGTAATTTCATGTCTCCATCTTTCCAGGTCAAAATTGTCAAATTCATCAGCAAAAATGAGGTCACCTCTATAATGAACTGATTTCAGGTTACTTTTAGTGATTGAGACTTCAGGCTCACCATGCATAGAATTGATGTACAAAGTGACTAAAATTAAAATTATTAAAATCTTCACCATTTTTATTTCAATGGACTGTTTTCAATGTCAAGACGGTGTCCTCACAGAATGAAATCTTTGGCTCTTATAACTGAAAAATTTTGTCCATGAAAACAGGTGTGCATATAATCGTTGGAGAAGTTCCACAAAATGTTCAAGTATTTACCCCCCTTAACAAATAACTGTCAAAGAATATGATCGCATAATGTGAATGTCAATAACACATTCAAGTAGTTACACTGGTCAGTCCATAAACTAATAATAGATTTTCTGTAGCCACATACAAAAGTAGGTAATACAAAATTCTTTATAAAGGAAACTTATCAATAAATGCATAACAATTTAAACCTAACTTTGTTGCTGGAAAAGAAGATATAATTTGATAATTTGATCCAAACTTTAGTAGTAGCATAACTTTCCATGATGTGGATTATAAAAGTATTATCAATTATAATTTATAATTAGTATATGCAATTTGTTTATCACACGACTATAAGATGGTTTTCAAAAAAAATAAATATAAATGAAGAAATTTGACAATTAATTATGGAGATGCTTTGATTTGTAACTTTTATAAGAGGCAGAATTTTTTAATATTCCTTTTAATGGTTTGGATGACCTTTTTTCTTTTGGTCTATTTCCATTTTCTACATCTAATAAAACTCTTTGATCTCGTAATTGTATGCAACCTTCAGAACTAACTATCTTTGCCTGGGATGGAGTCTCAAATCTTTGTGGGGAAGATTTTCCACTTTTTTGACGATCAGTGACTCTTGGATTTTTGCATACTCTGTTCAATAAATCATATTAATTATTATGACAGGATTTGATTAATTAAATATTTTTAGATTATTAAATTATTTAATTGACATACACAACATAACTTACGCTTTCACATCTTGAGAAAATTCATGAAGGTCTCGGAGTAATCTTTGTCGTTTGATTCTAATCAGTTGAAGAGAATCCTGACGAACGACCACACGATGAGACGCCCGTCTCCACCAGCAAATAATTCTCTCAAATAAACTTGTTGACCGCTTTTGATTATTTTCACTATTAATTTTTTGAACGTTTCAAAAAATTCACCATTAGTATATAACTTTATAATCTGAAATGTGTGCAATATTTTTTTTGAAACTTACGATTTAGAAAATGGTGGCTTGTTTTCAGTTTTACAACCAAAAAAATATCTTTTCATTTTTTGCCACAGGCTCAATTTTGGTTTTCGTCGAGCTCGTTGTTTTTGATGTGGTTTACTATATTGTGAACAACTGGATGAAGCACTGCTCAAAGACGCTCGAGTGACATTGTACTTTTTTGAGATATTACACTCCTGGGCACATTTTCGTAGTAGTTTAGGTTTATTTCTAGTATTCTTAGACTTTCTAAAATTGTCCAATGATGATGATGAACTTGTCCATCGTCTTGTTCTTGGTTTTCTATTTCTTCTTTTTCTATAGTCATCATCACTGGATTTAGATCTTAAAATAGTTTTTGGTATTCTCATTTCTTTATCGTAAACTGAACAACTCCAACCATCACTTGGTTTTGATTTACCGCTATCAGAATATGACATTGAAGTAGTCTCTTGATTATTTTGTCTTGTTTTAAAAATTAATTTATTCTTTATCGACTTGTTCACCTTGACATGATGTTGGGTTGATGATGATGACCTGTCAAGATTTTCTTTGGAGACAAGATGACTTCTTTTAATTGATCCATCCTTAATTGGAACTGAAGATTCATCACTATTATTATTGTCTTTCAAAGTCTTCTCCAATGAACTTTGATGCTTAGTCTCAGAATGATGCTTACTGTATTTTAAAATGGATTTTGTACATTTTGGGGATGAGGGCATTACTATTAATTCTTTTTTCAGTTTCATCAAAGATGACGGTTTTTTTGAGATTATGTTAGAAGATGATTTTTCTGAAGACAACAGTAAAGGACTAGATTTTTTATGTTTTGAAGAGGACAACAAAGAGTCCCCTTTTCTAGACCCAAGGGGAGTGGGTGGGGGATAAAATTTTTGACTCATGAAATTTTCCCCGTCCATTGAATCTGAGCCTTGTACATCATAAATCCAATCTTCAATGTCATCACAAATTGTGTCGACACCACTTTGTGCAAAATTCTCCTCCATAATATTTAACATGTTGGGTTGGGAGCCTTCGTAACTGGTAAGAAAACTATCTTTGGGTGAAAATGACAGGAGACTACCATTCTGAGAATCTTTAGTCAAAGACTTTTCATCTTGATGACATTCTGCTTCAGTCGAACTGTAATTCCATACACGAGAACATTCATCTCTCCTCTTCATTTTAAATACTTCAAGAACTTCAAAATTATGTTTCTTTGATGATATTTCATGGTCTGTGTCAGTCAATTGATCTTGTTCCCATTCTTGCTGTGCTATTTCAACTGACGCACGACGACGATTCAAAGAATTTTCAGTGTTTTCAGTGTGAATATTGTAGACTGTCGTGTAGAAAGTTGGTAGAGAGTTAAAAATTTTGAAATATTGTTCAACTTTATCCATTCTCACATAATTATTATTACTGTCATTACTCTCTAAAGATTCATGGTCATCCTTTTCTTGAAAATCGTCATCCTCGGAATTAATTTCTTGAACAATGTATTCCTCTTGAGAATTTTTTGGTGGGAGTGAGGAAAAGTCTGTTGCATTTGCTGAGATGGAAATTGATTGTCCTTGATAAAGTATTTGAGTCTCAACTGGTGACTTGTTGTTCTTGATATTATTATTTAAATTGGATAATTGACTAATTTTGAAATAATTACTAGGATTGGATCTTCTAAAATCTTGTTTAGAATGATAGTAATCTTCATGACTAGATGCCACAAAAGGTCGATTTTCAAAGGATTGAAGGACTATGACGGCTTTTTCATCTCCTGAGGGAACGTCAAATACTTTACAGGATTTTTTGTCATCATCCTCTTCGGATTCTTCATAAAAATTGTTATCAAAATGATTATCCGTACAGTATAAAGATTCACTAATTGTACAGTCATTCAACTCAAAAACAAAGGGATTAAAGTCACACCAACTTAAAATTAATTTTTTGGGACTTCCATCCACTGAAAAATTTTCATTGAAAAATTTATCCCAATGTTGAAAGGAGTCAGAGGTTGAGACGGAAGCTAGAAATTGTTTACACTTGCGATACATTGGAACAGATGCAGCTTTATCAACAACTAAGGAAAACAAATCTTGGTCTTCATCAAAAGCCATTCTATATTTTAAAAAACGCAATTATATTTTACAGACTAGACTGTAGATTATTGTCTAAAATGAAAGTAAATAAAAAACTAAACTAACTTATTTACCTTTTTACTTTTAATGGAGGACAACCCCAAAAGAGAATGTCTTCCGCTTCAATTATCTCAAAGGGTACTTCTTCAAGTCTGTCAAAATGTCTTTCATTTAGTCTTAAAGATGATTCCTCCGTTTGCGTTTCTTCTTGTAATTTCTGACAATTTGAAGTACTACTATCATTGAGACTAGTTGATGTTGATTGAATAATTTGATTACAAGTGGATAAATTAGTGTAAAGTCTTTGGCCTGTAAAAGATGATGATGAGACCTCCTCAAATGTTTTCGACGATGAAGATATTCGAGTCCTTGTCTTTCTTTTCCATTTTGATCGTTTACGTCTTTTATATAAATTAATATTCGTCTTGACCCCGTCGTGACAGAAATGAAACATTTTATTCTAATTTTGTTCTTCATTCGAAATTATTTCAATGTCTCATTGATCAATAAAATTAGGAGACAGACGATTGATCTGAAATATAGAGACAGATTTTACAACTCTACAAACAAAAGACAAAACAGGTCCAAAATTGTCCAAAAAACCAAAATCCTTTATCATTTTAAAATTGTGGCAAATTAAATACATTTTTTACCTTCAAAAGGAATACAGATGATAGCCGATGCATTGGTGGTGAAAGCATTTACTTAACCTAATAGTTAAATTATAAAAATTTAGAAATTGTTAAAAAAACCTCATCTTATTGTTATCATTTTATAATTTTACAAATGGACAACAACAACATAAGGAATTTGTTGAACAATACAAAACTAATGGCAAAACATTCAAATTTTGAAAAAAAAAAACATTTTTCAGTTTCGCCGGTTTTTGTACTGTTATTTTGTTTGTTGACAATTCAATAAAAGTTAAAAACCCCATCCAACAAATATCATCCTAAATATTCATGTAAGAATTTTATCAAGTATTTTCTCTTTTCACCCCATGTGCAAAAATGAATACATAATCTGCAATACTGCAGTGATGCATGGATATGCCTGTACTTCAATCAATTGGATTCTCAATACAGCGGACGTGGCTCTCGGTAAATTTTAATTTTTTCTTTCATTGTAAATTATTCAATAAATTTATGAGTCATAACTGGATGCAGTTGCGGTTTTGTTTCAGCTTACAAGTTAAGCAGAAAATGGGCATGATGTGTGGCTTGGGAATTTTCGTGGTAATTAATTTCAGTCTAAAAATATTTTATTTTACATTTTACAACAATCTACGTCCTAAGTAGTACCAACAATACATGAAAAAGTATAATTTTTTTGAATGCACAGGAAATAAATACTCAAATAAACATTTGGTAAAGTATGCGCATAATGACACTCGCTTTTGGAACTTAGGTAAGCAATTAGATTTAATTGTTGGGATAATTAGGAAGAAAAATGTCCCTTCATTAATAATTATGTACAAAAGATTTCCCTTGATGTGTTTTCTTCAACAGTTGGCTTGAAATGGGTACGGCAGATTTAACTGCCATGATTGATTCTATTCTGCAAGAGACTGGAGACACTGGAGAGTCCAATCTTCTCTACGTTGAACGATCGCAATCGCATTCTATGGGTTCTACAGCATTTTTTGTCATGTCATGGCCTCCATGAAAGCAGAGTACAATGCAAGTTTTACTGCTAAAAATTCATTTAAATTTGAGGCCAGTTCTTGCCAAATAAAATGATTTAATTTATTATTTTGTGTTTTTTATAGGAAAAGATTAGGGCAATGTTCGCGTTAGCACCCGTTGCGTTTTTTCATCAACTAAGAAATACTGCCAAATTAATTACACCATTTGTTATAACTGATATAAGGTGAAGTGTTTATGACAAAATATTTAATTTTGAAATATAATCATCACATGTCTTCTTCTTTTATCAAATGTAAAGTTCGCACTAAACGCCTTAGGTCATGAAGAACTCGTTCCAGCCCCTGTATTCGACACAATGAACATTTTTACTGCCATTCTCTGTGCTCCTGACTCCACAATTGCAAGTGAGTGGTTTTTAAAATAAAATAGATACATAATTTATGCTAAAGGATCATTTGCATTTGGCCAGAAAAATGTGATCAGTATATCAGTTTATCACATTGTTGGAACGAATCCAAATCAACTGAATATGGTACTCACTAAATTTTTACTGTACGAAAATTGGGCAACAATAAAATAAGATAAATTTTTTGGGTTTATAGACATGGCTGCCCCTTTCATTTCGAAATTATCCATACAGTACATCATTTTATTGAATGTCATCAACGTTTAACTTTAATGTGTATCACTGAATTAAATCTACTACCCGTTTTGCGGGTGAACAAACTTTTTATTATTAATTATTTAACCATCCTTTGAATAATTTAATCCTTCAGATTTCAGTATGGTAATGTTACGTACTTTATTTTGACATATTTTTGCACAAAGGGTATTAAACTCTTCATGTTGTTGTAGAACTTTTCCCAGTAAATTCGTTGCCTCTATTCACAAAAACTTTAAAATGATTGACTTGCTACACAGGTTCCCTTCATCCTGACTGTGTAATGTGTCTACCTATCAGTTAATTTTGACAGGAAGAATTCATACATTGGCTACATGTTGAATAATTATATATGTTTCAATTATTTCAACCTGATTATTTTTATCGCGGCATTGTCAGTAATTAGAACTATAGTAAAGTATGAATTTATAAATGTTTACGTGAAAACTAAATCAGAGATGAAGGAATGTTAGCCATTCTCATTCATAGAATCCAGCAAAATATCAAAATAGTTTGTCCATTCTTATTCTTATTTAGAATATTTTCATTGAATGCAAATTGCAGTCTAACAGAGACATCAAATAATAAATTTAAAGAAAAAATCTTTTTTGTATACTTTGTATTTAAGGTGGGTTTTATGAGACAAATGTAAAGGACAAGTGAAGTAGCTTGGGGAAAATTGATATGCGAATGCACATTATCGATGTAAGAAAAGTAAACATAAAATAATCACACAATTTTTTATGTGTATTAAAGGGGCTGCATATTTACTAATGGAAAAACATAATCATAAAATGATTCATGACGACAGTGAATGTTTTTTTCCCTTGCTAGTAAGTTGCTACCTTTAAAATGGATAAGTAAAGTACAATTGAAATCTATTGTAGTCTCACAGTCAGTATGTACTAGAAATCAAAGTAAAATGTCCATTGATTTGTTGACAAAATGAAACTCTAGACTGTTCAACAGCCCAACAGTCACTGTTGAATACTATTATCTAATACTAGTTCAAAAGTTTTACCAATTTCCTACTTCTTATGTATAATGTATTAGCATAGAACAATACTTTTAAAAATGACGTACATTTACATGAGTCACGACCCGAACAAAAGTTTACAATAGCTGCACAGGTTAAAAAAATATGTCCATGTATAGCTTCTGCATCATGTCCGAGTTTAAAAGATTTAACTATTTTGTTTTTTGCGTGTAAGGAATACTATATAGCACAGAACAGTGTGTCCTCTAAAAATGTTAACAACTTTTTTTGGCAAAGGAAAGATTCGGCAATGTTTCCAATGTCAAGTGGACGAGGAAGATTGTTCAATCTTTCCTTTGTTAAAAATAACTATTAACATTTCTCGTGAACACACGGCATATAAAGCATAAAGTTATCATTAACGAAGCACATTTGAATTTTTATAGTCAGCTTGTGATTTCATAAAAAAGTGTAACATTCTCCAGAATGAGGGCTGTGTAAACGGAACTGTTCACGGACCCATTCATTATGTAACTTACTTAAGAGGTATAAGTATTTCTTGGATTTTATTTAAAGGTAGTTTTATGACTGGATATAGTTTACAATATAGTAGTTACAATAGTTTTGTGTGTGGGGTTCTTCTTTCTTCCGAATCATACTCAACTATTTTTCTAGATTTATGCACACAAACAACAACCAAAAGAATAAGAACATAATTTCTGTGTTATTCATGTTTAAATTCATGAGGTTTATGTGTGATGGACTGCAGTGAGTGTGTGCTGTTACGATTGTAAGGTTGTCTCAACAAAAACTCCCTATAGGAGTCTTATATCATCACAGAATGGATAGCCTTTGACTCAACTTTTGATATTTTTTGAACCTGAATCAACTTGCTTGTAAACTGGCTAACTGTTCCGGTCTTCTTCTTTTTTTTGTGTCACAAAGTAAAACAGACTGTTTTTTTCAACGGCTATTTACATTAAAGCAGATAATCGTGGTTTAATTTTGGTGAGTGAGTGAGACTACAAAACTTTTTTTTATATAAAAGAAGACAAACTAACTCGACTTGTTCTGTCACTATCAACTTTTAATTTTTGTCGGATTAGTTATGTATACATGGGATAGTCAGGGACGGCGCCAGGCAAAAGTAAGGCAAGTTATTTACTTGTTTACCAAAAAATTAACTTAAATTTTGATTCATAAACGCCTTTTTAGTGCCGTGTTTTGCCAATTGTTGAGCCAATTTGCTTGTAATGTTACCTAATTTTTTAATTAAGTGCAGTGCACTGCACTGCCATTGCACTAGCCATGGTACTCAAATTGTCTTCAGTAAACATTATTTAAATTTATCAGTTGACATTTAATGTCAATAGAGTTAAATTTGTTTTCTTGCAAGATTTATCAGTAGTTTTTAATGTATTTGAAGAAAAAATACAAAGAAGTCAAAGAAATATCCACTCCATTTCAAAAAAAAAGAATTCAGAGTGTTGTCATGGGAATTACCTCAAATCCCCGACAAAGAAAGTCACCCCAAGTGCGCAATAATATAAAAAGTATTTTTTTGTACGTTAGTGAACATTCGACAAGCACAATTTGAAATATTTTCTTATGACTCTTTACAATTTATCTCGGTTCCATGTCACGGCTGGTAATGGCCTGATGTGATCATTTATCACTGATAAACTATTTACACTGCATAATTCTTATTTTCTCTTTAGTCTAAAAGGAAACCATAAAATTAGAGAGACCACAAATTGTGATTCATGTAGTAAATTTAACCTATAAAAAACTATATGTGCTTCCTACTTTCTTGGTACTAAATAGTAAATGTGAACCGATTTTTTGAAGGAAACGATAACGATGAGTTCTAATTACTCCCCGGTACAATGACATTTTATTTTTCAAATGTTTCTTATTTTATTTAAATTTATTGTAATAATTAAATCAATAGTACTCCTAACGTACAGTATAATTAAAACTTATTCAAAATACAGTGCAGTGCTTAAACGCTGAAAAGTAAATAGAAAGAGTGATAATAAATTAATGACTAAACTTAATATTATTCAAATTAATGTTGTTTGTGACAAATGAAATAAAATAATTTTATTTTTGTTTTCTGATTTCAGAGAATTCCAGGGTGGATGTTGGAAACAGTGTAAAAATGAAGACTAGGAGTTGACAAACGACAATTTAAAAAAAAATTCAAGATGAAGATGGGCCCAACAACATTGGAGAATAAGTGCATTTTAATATTTTTTGCTACCTTACTATGTGTCTTCATAATATTGGACAGTTACCTCTTGTTACTCGTGAAAGGAACTTGGGGGGCTCTACCACTAAATTTTAATACGTCAACACAACCGTGTACATCTTTAGATCCATACTGTTTCATTGATGTCAAGTCCCTACTTCTGGACTGGTTAAACTTTTATGTGTATAATCCTCTCTCTGCTCTCATCTACAAAAAAGCCCATTTTTCCACAGTTTTTCATTTTATCAGTGCAAATAGTATCAGTATCTTCCATGTTTTCTTGGCCATCATAGCTGCTCGACTAATTGCCCATGACTCTCTATGTATTCGAAGATTGGGAGTGTTTGTTTTTGAACTTCGAAATTTTCTGGATGCCTTTGATGGGACAGTAGCAAGAGCTCGAAGAGCAGATGGAAATACGGACTCTGTTGGCTATTACGTTGATGGAATTTGTGATGGTTTGGGCTGTTTATTTCTCTTGACTGGTTGTTGGGTCTATCTCCTAAATCATCCTGTCAAGAAAAAGTCTCTCATAAATTACTCACCCCTCCCCACAATAATCCTACCATGGGCGGATCAAAAAGAAATGTCTGGAAATGTATCCTCATCCTCATCATCCCCATCCCTTTTCTTGCCCAGATTCGTCTTCAGTATTAGAAATAAAGCCTGTCGATCTGGTCAGCTACCAATTTGGATGGGAATTTATTGGTTTATTAGTTCGACGGGATGGAATCGATACATAAGTAGATTTACAATACTTTTAGAAAAATCATCAACACTGATCACTCTAGATCATGCTCAAGAGATGAGACGGAGTGAATTTCTCAGAAGGACATTGACCCTTGTGACCTTCATGTTGTGGAGAGTCATTAATGTTCATGCAACTGTTGAACTTGTACTACTATCTATTTTCTTTGATCGACTGGCAAGTTGGGGAGAATTATTATTATATTTGGGATGGATGTTACTCATCATGGCCATGATTTTGGGAGAAATTTTACTCCAAGAAGCTCAAAACTACATTTAATCATTCCATTTACTCAAATCTTCAAACATTTAGATATTATGAATCTGTTTTCATCTAATGTATTCAGCACTTTATATACTTTCTACCATTGTTTATATAATAAATCAATCAATCACATTGAAAATCATTTTAGTCAAGTCAAACACAAAATTATTAACTTTAATTAGTGTACTCAATATTTAATTCTTTCAACTCCATTCCATGCAGTCAAATCCAGTCGAGGGATTGCTGTACTTCCACAGGTTAAAATTGGATTACTATAAAAAATCATTTCATAAGAATTTACTCGAGTACTGATTAGTTTATGAAAATATTAACATTTAACAATTAACAAAATCCTTACAATCCATCATCGGGCAAATGAAAAACGAGGGCTGAAAATTGAAAGAATATTATCAAAAAATTTTAAAATATTTTTAGACACATTTCTATAATTAAATGTGTACTGTTGAGTCAAATAAATTAAATGTTTACGTTGAATAGACCGAATTTCATCACTATTGTCACACATGATTCGGGCCATGCTCACAGTCCGTATATCATGAAGTTGACCTTGACAAAAAAAATGTCTCATCAAATTAACTATAATATATACGCTAAAGAGATGAAAATAATGTGGCGTACATGATTTATCAGTACGTACCTTCAGTGAAAGAATGTGGTTGGTCACCGTTGGAATAGAAAAAACGATCTGACTTTTGTAATCTTGTGAATTGATCTCCAATTATACCTTATTAAAATTAAAAGACCCGATATTAATTCATATTTAAAATTGTTGGATGCAAAGAATATTATTTTCTTTGTATCCAGTAATTCTACTAAGATTGCGTAAAGTTTTCATACAGACAAAGGTGGGACCCAATAGAGCACCGGGTAGAGGATTCTCAAAAATGCCTCCAATGAATAAATCAATGTCATCAACACTCTCATATATTTGTTCCAATATTGGTATTTTTCGTGGACTGATATGAGGTGACAAGTCCGAAAAGTCTCTTGCTTTCCCTAGTCGACATAAATCTCGGTATTCATTGTACGACGGTAAACCATGATCACGACCCCGTTGAATATTCAGTGCAATCAAATCCATTCCTCCTGGAGAATTTGCCGTTTGAAAAAGATGATCACGTAGCTACAATAGAAATATTAGGAAAAGAGAGCAATTTCAATTATGGTTAAAAGTAGAAAAAATTACTTTTTTCTTACTTCTGTGGTCACATAATTATCAAACATTTGAATTGGCTGTGTTGTTAGTCCCTTATTGAGTAAATCAATGACTCCTGGTTCTCTCAATAAATGAGGATTATTAAAAAATTCACGAAGGGTCAATTTTCCCACTAGTCCACCACCACTATTTTGGAGGCTGTTAATTGTAATTTTCAAAAAATTATACAAATAATAGGATTATACATTCTTAGTTTCTCTTTGTATTTTATTTACTTGAACATTCCTTGTACTAAAGTATGACCCATACGAAAAGCAGCTAAAGACACAAAAAAATTGACAATTAATGAATTAAATGGATTTACGAGTTGAGTGAGGATTGGGGTTGTTTAAAAAATTATTTGACCTGTGGTGAAGGCATTAGAAATAGTTGGGTCAACACTTGGATTATACCCTTCCGAGTAGCCCCTGTAAAGGGGTAGAATTCCAAAAACTTCCATATAATTTCTTCCTATTGTGAAAAGACCCAAAAAGTATTCTGATTACTGCAAAGACTCAAATTAAATTAGTTAGTAACTCACCAAGTATTATTGGTAGCCACTCATTATAAATGATATGTTGATATTCTGCTATCACAATTCTTCGTGTCTCTTCATAAAGAACTTGATCATTCCATCCAGAATTTATAGTCCTCAAGTCATGAGCTATTTTTTCAGTATTATTATTAATATAACATTGAGCTTCTTGGAGTAAAATTTTTCATTGAATAAATATAGAAAATAGAAAATAGAAAAAACCTATTCGATTATGTTCTCGAACCCATATTGTGTGCATACTAGTGAGTCCAATCTAAATAAAAATTAATTAATTGTGAAATAAACTCATTTTATATTTGCTTTTTTAATTGTAACCGACTTGTTCATTGACACGCTTGTCTCCAGCCACAAAACAATGTTGTCCACTAGACCCTGTTGGATTAATACAGTCATTCTCATCGAGGAGGTCTAAAGGAAGTAAATGTCTTCCGTGAGGATCTTTTGTGATTCTGAGCAAACCACCAGAAAATTCTCTCAGGGATTCTCCCTCTTCATATGTACTTCCATAAATTTGAGAACCATCTAGCCAGTGAGTCAGTTGATTGAGCTAGACGGTAGAAATTTAAATGAATTATAATTGTGATTTAAAATTTTATGGTATGAAAAACTAACTTGGTCAGCGTGGCCAAAGTCACAGTTAATACGAGGAGCAATCGCTGAGCGCACAAAGTTCATGCAATCTCCACTAAGGTAAGGGTCATTTGTTGGAATGAAAATTGGAAAACATGCCGGATGTGATTCCTCCTCGGAAATATCTTTACAGCAGTTTATGCCGGAATGGTCACCATATCGAAATATGGGCACATGTGACAAATCATGGTCAATGAACTGAAAATTAAATAAAAATTATTTTTATTTAATTTATCGAAATCAATTTCCCTTCATTAAAAAATAACCTGTCCGAATTGCATAGCCAAATGCGAGTATCTTGGATCTGCTTGATATGCATCTGGAACTAAACTTCTTGTAATAAACCTCGGATTTGGTAATGGACTTCCGTCCTTTCGGACTCTGGGACTCCAAATTCCTAATTACAAAGTTAAATATAACTACTTTGGAAAATATATTATATGGCTAGAGATGAATCAAACCATCTGCATAGGCTGGTGGAAGTAAACGAAGTAAAGGTGTTTTGTTTTGTCCAAGCTTTGGAATTCGTAAATTATTGCAAGATCCGTCTATAGATCTATACCTTGAGGAAGGATTGCACCGGGGTGTAGCTGGACAAGTCTTTCCTTTAATTATTTGAGAATATTTGAGAGTTAGAACATAACATACACACTTGCACATATCTATTATGTAAATATACCCAGGATAGTCGGAAGAAAAGAATATTCTTGTAAACCAATCCCAGCTTCCGCAGGTGAAAGAAAAAATCTATAAAGTTAAACAAAAATTTTTCAATACATGAAAGTTATCCTGTGTTTATAAAAATAACCTTAGCCAACATTTTTTGTAACTTACTTTTCCTGAATGTAGGTACTAGCTCTGATGGCGAGATAATTTTGTTGAGCGACTTGAATTACTTCTGGTGTCGTCTACATGCAGATTAAACCGATAAATACTCAATTAACCAGCTCAATGTCATCAGAGTTAGTCAACCACAACACTTATCTATGACTTGTCTGTACTTTGTATACAATGACTGCAATTTTTATACCAAACTTTCCTCAATGCCTACGATTACTTGTAAGCATATGTTATGTACTTTAATGCAATGTCAACCGTGAATATCCTCAATCATTCAATTACTTGCAATTTGTTGGCCAAATTTTTTTGTGTCAAATAAAATTTAGTATGGGAGTCTCCCTTCTATTTCTTAGTATATTTGCAATCAGAATTTAATTGTCAATTACTTGAAAAAATTGTAGATGTCCATAAGCAGAAGTTCCTCTACGAAAAAAAACACAAAATCACAATTATCCATATTAGATATTCTTCATAATATTATCTCAGCATGACTATCATATAAACCATTCATGTGGTGAATGACAAAGTAAGAGCTGTGTGGAAAGAAGCTTTTAAAAACTGCTGATCACTGAAAGTACTGATAGCAGTTCTCTTTATCAGTTTTATTTACCTCAAAACAACGGCACCAAGTTCCAAAAGTTTCACTTCAATGTCTTTGTACGTTATTGAATAGTCATAGCCAATGCTAGCCGCATTCTCAAGAGAATCTTCACTGATGTCTGGTACTTTCACTGTTGTCCTTGAATAGGGCCGGAAATGATTCCCTATACTCTCTGCTCCAGACTCACTTGGATACACTCCGGAACAGCAGATGCCTTTTGACTGTGTACTTTAAAATTATTTAATTAATTCCATTGAACTCTAGGCTATCGTCACAATAAATTTGAGTATGTTAAGAATTTAAATTACTATAAATAGCAACATCTATTCTTGGCCCTTAAATATTGATGGGAAAAAGAGGCACAGTGCACAAATCTAAAGTTCAGAAAATACAACGAATAAATTAATGATAAGACATATTCATCTGAATGCATTTTCCACACAAACCTATGACATTTGTCTCCAATGTCACAAATAACTTCTCTTCCACCCCCAAGGGAGATATCAGTTGTTCCCGAATCGTATATGTAACCACCTGGGTTAAAATTAATTGGAATCTTGGGACCGCCGCCAACATTATTTTTATTGCCATTACCTTAAATATATACACACAAAATGAGAGTGTCAAGATTCAGTAATCAATTACAATTTATAGAATTACTGTCGTACCTTTATTAATAGGTTTGGTCCATCCCTTGCCATTGCCATTATTATTTGTCCAACCTTTACCAACACCCCCATTCCATCCTTTCCATCCTTTACGACTACCGTCAGGAAAATATATTTGGCGTCCAAATTCATCTGACATGTTGACCAATGGATTCACAATTTCAATGTCTGAACTGATAAAGGGGACACTTTGATTTCCTATATTCATGGATGTCACCATGTAAGTTAATTTTAAAAGGGTCACCGTCAAGATCCATAGTCGAGTATTGTTTCTCATCATTTCTTCAACTTATTTGTTATAAAAATATTATTAGTTCACGAGCTCAATGGGATTAGAATGGAATTTTTCAGTGTATTTCAAATTGGCTAAAACTTAGAATGCTTCAAAGGTTAAAGATATACTGCGATTCTCTTCATCCAAGTCTGGCTTTATGCATAAAAGTATTTCCATCATTTGAAGAGCATTCGGGATACTGGAGCTATAAGAAAATGCAATTGATATGTGATCGTCTTGTTTATCCTTGGAGATGAAAATGCCATACACAATGTCCTCCCAATTTGACATGGTCTACCACTTGATTGATTCTTGATAGGTACTTCCCCCTTCGCTACATAAACCCATTTTATGCTTTTTTCTGTCTATAAAAAAGAGGATGAAGAATTCTTTCATAGTCCATTGTCGCGAAGAGCAAGCTTATAGGTGTATGACTTTCGATTTGCAAATAATGTTGGAAGTTTTTTTACTCATATAGAAAAACATGTACGATAGTAGCAACAATGATTTATTATGTTACTTAATTAAATTAAAAAATAATTTTTAAAAATTTATCACAAGTGATTAGACAATTTTGAATAAATATCATATTACAAGTATAAAGTGAAAATACAGAATATTTTCTGTTCTTTTTTTTGAGAAAAGATATCTGAAATTTCCATAGTATAATATAAAATTGTGGCCATATTATACTGCCATGTGTGCAGTTTAAAACAAAAATATCTCATGTGGACATTGGTGAGATCTTTGTATGTTGGGCATTACCTGAAAATTATATATAAAAAAATTATGATCAATATGAATGAGTCACATACTTCTAGAAAGCTTCTGCAAATATTAATTCCACTAAAAGATACAATTTGATTCACTGATTGAAGTCATTACTTTTTATCAGCGGAGGCTTCTTCACTCTTTCCTTGGAGTCGTTGTAGAAAAGCTTCTCGACGCTGCCTTGTTTCTTCCATTCTAGACTTGGTGGCTTCGTTATTGTCGGGTCCAGAACATGAAACTTTACTTTCCGTTTCACCAGTACCCAGTCTAAACCCTACACCTATAATTAAAATTTTGTTATTGCACTCGATAGAAATATAACTAACATGCAGGAGAAAAAAGTATTAAATGTAACTAACCACCGGCTTCTAAAGGGTCATCTCGTAATAAGGCCTCGAAAGCTCTATCCGCCTATAAACAGTCAATGACAACAATATGTTGATTATTATAAATTATAACTATGCTATTTATATATTTCCGTCTAAGCTATGTGTAATCATACTTACATCAGGATTTTCAGGCAGGCTTCCAAACACAAAAAATAAAGTATAGCCTAGAATATAAAAAAAAATTAATTATTTTCTAGTGTGCAAAATTAAATAAACACCGTCTTGTATAGCTCATGTTCAACTTCTGCCAGTATTATATAAAAAAGCTTTCCACGAAAGAAAAATGACGGACAATATCATAAATCTAAAAAATTTCAAGGTTGAAGGTTAAACTAATAGGGAAACTTTTTACCAAAAACATGAACAAAGACAACCAAGACAAGGAAAATCTTGACTTGAAATTCATACAGTTAAAATAACAAAAGAATTAGATGTGAATGTACCATCTTTTTCGAATGTTTTTAAAAGCAGCGTGAAGTACGACTCGCTTAGTAATTGTGGAGCCTTCAATACTGAATTAAGATTAACCCATTGTTTAGCAAATCGTCGCATTGTAAACCAATGATCCTCCATATTCAAAATCACAACTCGCTGTTTTCTGTTCAAAAAATCATCAAAAGAAAGTAACAAATATAATATACAAATACAATATATCACAGCTATTTAAACTTACGCTGGAGATTTCATCGCTGCAATGGCCCTGTCATCTGATTCTGATAGGAAAGGAACCAAATCCATTCCCAAATTCTTTAGCGCTTGACTTAATACTTGAACTTTAAAATGAAAGAAAAATGCACTTCAGATTTAGTCCACATATTTATAAATTATGTAGTGGTTCAAAGTAAAACATACCCCCAAAGTAGCCGGAATCATCATAATTATTAGAAGGTTTCTGTAATCAAAAGAATTTTATATTAACTGTTAAGTAGTAAGTAGAAAAATGAAAAAAGAATCGTGATGGCTTACCTTAAGGAACTCCCGGTACTCTGGAGTGTCTGTTCCACGCTCTGCCATTGTTTGTCGTTCCTTTTCATCAAGCTGTAAATGACAAAGTAATTAAAAGCTGTATAAAGAGAATCTTTTAGAATAAACTGCTGATAGCAGTTATTTTCATCAGTAACGTACATCATATAGATGGTTCTAAAAAAACAAATTAATTTTTTGAAAAAGTAAAAAATCATCATCACCTCCTTTGCTAATGTAGCTAAATCAACGGCATTAAATATATGAGATTGAACTGCATTATTGATGCAATGAACACCGCAGAGAGAACCATCTTGCTAAATTAGAAACATGAAATACAAATTAAATTTGCATATCTTCACAATAACCAGATTCTAGAAATGACTCTTTATAAATACCTTTTCAAAAAACACTTTGGACAGTGCATAATCCAATTTGGCTGAGCTAGTTTTGGTTCTTTTGGCTGGGTTTCCCGACGAAGAACTCATATTTTAATTGACCTACAGTGTGACAACAAAACAAATTGAGAAAGTTCTTGTAAGAATAGTAAAAGGTCATTTAAATAAATGGTGATAAATTTTACCCAAAATTTAAGATCCAGACGATAGTAATACTTACACAATGCTGCATATATAAATGATGACTTCTTCAGACTTCAATTTCTTTGTACAATTGACCGCTTTAACCTTTTATTTCCTCCTAGAAAGTTATTTTTTTTGTCAAAAAAATTAAAATTTTTTGGAAAAGACTTGAAATTTTCTATCCGCCCGTGGGAAACTATTTGAATCTGTTTATTTTTTTGCTGATTTCTGACTCAGAAATTCTGAGTGTTGATTGGAATAAAATAATTCTGTATCAAGTTAAATTATTTACTATTCATCATGACAGAATATTGGAAAAGTCAAGAGAAAACCTTCTGTGACATGTGTAAATGTTGGTTGACCGACAATAAGAGCGTAAGTTTTGTTCCTCTGTGTAGTATTCAATTTTCTTGATTATCATTTTAATTAACACTTGACTTGTAAAGTTTTATTTAAATCATATTTATTTATTTTTAACAGAGTGTAGAGTTCCACAAAAATGGCAAGAGACACAAGGAGAATGTGGAAAAGCGATTACGGGAGATTCAGAAGAAAAATAAAGTAACTGAAAAAAAGGATAGAAAATTTGAGATGGATATGCAAAGGATTGAAAGGGTAAAAAATTATCTTGAATAAAGACTACAATTTATACGTTAAATAATTTTTATCAAATGGTCATACATTGTAATTACAATTTAACTTTAACTTAAATTCGTAATTTAGGCTGCTGCTGCTGCTTGTGATAAGGAAGTAGAATCAGATATTTCAAGTCAATCAAAACCACAAAAAGTTGGAGGGCTGAACGATAAAGGAAGCGATCATACAGACCTGAATGAGCCCAAAATATTACATCGAAAAGAAAAGAAAAAGCCCATTTCTAGCAATCCTAACAATGCATCCTCTACTTCTTCTTCCGTTTCATCCAATCCAACAGTTGCAAATCAAGTAGGGTCCTGGCAAGCTGTAACAAAAAAGCCGTATGTATTGTTTCACTGTTCAATTGATCATTCCAGAATGTATGACAAGATGCATAATTAATGATTTTGTTTTGATTTTTTTTCTCAAAAGGACCTACGATGATTTGGAATTACCATCATCACACAGAATTGAGTATGAACCAAAAGTGGCTGAGAAAAGAAAAAAGTATGAATTTGCAGAAAAAACTGTGGAATCTGTCAATCCAGTTTTACCATCAACGTCTTCTTGGGTTAAAGTTGAAACACCTAAAATTGAATTTAAAAAGAGAAAATTCACAAAAAATAATAATATGCGCCAGCGAGATGACGAAGATTGATGAAGATGCATAAAAGTACTTACAGTAAATGCCCTGAGAGAGATTTGAAAAACAATTAAATTCTTATTCAATTTCTTTTTTGTTATGTCATGCTGTTAGAACCTGTTGTAATTTTTTTTGTTCATACTTTACAATTTGCATTATGTAAAAGGGATATTTTTGACTATAATACTTTGAATACGTATGCTAATTATTACTGTAAAAATGTGCATTCACTCAATATTTTATCAATTTCTTTTATATTAGTATAACCTAACATAAATAAAAAGAATATTTAAAAAAACGTTTTGTTTATTTTGTTTTTGACATAAATGATGCCGCATAAACACTTTCACTTATTTACACCAGTACCCAGAAATACTTGATTTTGAATCGGGGTACAGTCAAAAATGTTGAGCAAAAATGAATTATAATAAATTTTTTCTAGAACAGCAAGCAGCTTGTCCCAACAAAGTTGCTGGCTACGTGTATAGTGTAAATATTTGAGACTTTAATTAAAAAGTGTCTCTCGTAAAAGACTGTTCGTTCGTCAAGAAGAACCTGTGTAATGTGTGATGATGGCGTAAATTATACTGTAAGTACATTTTTATTTATTTATTTTTCTTTCAAAATTACTTTTTAAAATGTACCTTTAACTAAATTGTATCTTATTCTTTTAGTATATGACCCGCTGGGAGAGTAGCTCTGTTCAACCTGAAAACCTATATATTGACCAAATATGTTGGAGATATAGAGGTGAAGGGAATGCCAATATAGTTATTGCATTGGAAGATGTAAGTTTCAAAAATTTATTACACGGGTACATCATAGAATAGAGAAATACATGTATTAATCTACAAGAACTATTTAAAAATATTGTACAGGAAGTTACTATTATTCGTCTGTCCAAGAGCAATGTCAGTGGGGTGTCATGGTGTAGTAGCAATCAAAAGAAGAAGGTGGAACGACAGGTGATCTTTACAACCCATGTATTTGCTCCGTTACTTGGACATGACTTTGTGGCTAAAGTTCATGCTGTCTATATTCCACCGGATCAAATTATTCAATTGAATGAATGCCTTCAAAGACTAAAACTACGACCTGGTAAATTCTTAAGAAAAAAAATTGAAATCATTTTATTTCATCAAATGTCTATCTTGTACAAGTAAAAGAAATCTTAAATATATCTGTTGTTTAAAGGTTATCGTTTACATAAAGAGTTAAAAGTGCCTTCAATTGCAACTGCACACAGTGACTTTGCTCGTATTTTAAACTATCCAGGTATTTAATTTTTTGTGATACATTACAACGTTCTGTAACAATTTCTTTTGTACAAGATAAATATTAACTCATTTTGGTAGGACCTATCCTGGATCATGTAGATTACTGTGTTGAAATTAAACCAAAGAAGGGCTGGTGGATAAAATCGCATGGTATCGGAGACTTGAGACCGGATCTATGTACTTACTGTCTGAATCAGTATCATAAGGTATTAAAGATTCTGTATATAATTTTTTGACATGAATATTGTTCACTTTCATATCTTTTCAGGAAGTATATTCTATAAAAGTTTGTTTTTATTTTCCTTTGATAGTTAAAGAAAGGAAAGATTGGGTCTCGCTCGAATTACTGTCCATTAGATTTGTTTTCTGGGTATGCAGGATTTTTTTTCTTATGCGTATACATTTAACTGATTTAAGTCAACAACAAAATTCTATGATAATTTTTTCAAAATCATTTACGTATTTAGAAAACCAGCACTAATGATCCAAGCTGTGATATCACTTTTATCAAATCCTCAAAATAACTTACGAATTTTTCGGGTAAGTTGGTTTCCATAAAATTAATCAACTTTTCCCCTTAATTAACTATTGTATGGCTGTGGAATGATTACATTTTTATTTGATTGTAGAATGGAAATCTTGTCTATGGCGATGTGTATGTTAGTAAAGATACAAAGTCATTGTCCAGCTCATTGAATACACTTATTCATGAATGGATTACATCTAGTAATGTAGCACTGAATAGTTTTACGTCAAGAGTCAGGTAACATTATATTAATTAAACTTAGGTATCATCGTTATTAATATTTAAGGCTTATAATATGTTCGTATTGTTTACTGATTAAAATTTAATCATTCTTTTTTGTCTTTCTTTTATTCAAAAAAAATAGTGGACTGAATAATTTTGTGTACTTGATTTGCCTCGCACTATTGAAGCCGCAGACAGGATCAACTAAGGATGCCATAGATCGATACTTCCAAATTAAAGACGAATTACAACAATTATTGCTCAACTACTCAATTATTGAAAATAACTATGATCAGTTGGTACTAAATAACGACAAGATTTGTAAGGACTTATCACGGAAAACTTGCTGTACGAAAGAAACGTCGGAGCTACCCGATGGAAGTGTCCTGTCGAGAATTCTCAGTGCTCAGAAATTAGAAGAGTCGGATATGTCTTATACTAAAAAGATTTACAGAAAAATTTGTCCCATTCACGCAGATGTTACTCGCTTAAATAATTCATTTGCCGTCAAATATGACTGCCCGACGTAAGTTTAAAATTTAAAAATTAATAATATCAATTCATAGTTTCATAGTATATTGTACAAACGAAGAATTATAATATAATTTACATGATTGTCTTTTTCGGTGGACGACTTTTTTTTCTTTCTGTTTTTTTTTTAAAAAAAAAGTAACAAATGTATTTCTGGAGAATATTGGTTGGATGAAATTCAAACAAGTCATTTGAGTCCCAAAATGTTATTATGTCTTCAACGTCATTTATTAGCTGCCACTGTTAAGGACTGCTCCATCATGATGACCTTTTCACCTATCTCAACGTTGTCACATGATTGGCCTATGGATGAAATTAATGAATCTAGATTACAAGATCTGTCTATGGGTTTTCATCACTCAAGAGTTGGAATAGTTGATTTAGACCCAAAGGCCATTACTTCCGTAGTCAAGCATAATATTCGGGAACGTGAAATTTTGCAAGCCTATTACTCTACGAGTTGTGAATAGTTTTATAGTGTATCAGATCTCTGATATTATATTAACCTGAATAACTCAACAAGTTCATTAGACTATTAACATGTAATTTTAGTCATAAACTTTTAATCATGTTCGCTCTCTGTTTATCGTTAACTTTTATCCATTTTTTGCACACTCATTGTTATGTACCTTCCTACCCCTTATAAAATGTATATCATTATCGTCTGATCACTTATTATCCGTAGTGTACTAGAATTTTACACATCTCACAAAACGAAAAATAGAGTATAAGTACTTTTTAGAGAAAAAAAACATTGTTTTTATATATCTTGACATGCTTCCCAAAACGAAGATTGAAACTGATTTTGTAACGCATTAAACAAGCTTCAACAATTCATGTCGGCCGTTCAATAAAGAAAAATACCTACTACATTTTAATCTCATCCTAGCAATTTGAATTGTTCTCATGAAACTTTCTTTTTAGTCATCTTAGCATCAAAATGAATTAAATTAGTAAGTATTTAACTAGCAACATCATTTTACAATACATGGAATCACTCTAATGTTAACAAAATGTCGGTTGACACATTTTTGTTTTCCCAAAGGAAATATATTTATTTATTTGATATAGTATCAATAAATTTTGTGTACACAATAGGTATAGCATGTGATGGTACAATAGAGTCATAATATAATTTATAACTTACATCTTATACGTCAATTTATTGTAAGATAGAAAATAAAGGATTTAATCCATAAAGTTATAATCTATTCAATAATTATAGGTATTTATATCATATTATGAATACAACTATACATAGTAGGTATATAGACAACTATGGTTAAAATATTGTGACAGTGACGACACAAAAGAACATAAAATAGATTAAACACAACACAAAATCAAACACTAATTTAAAGAAAAAGAATTAACAATATTACAGCCCAGAAATATTCTTTTACTATCATTTCATATAGTAAGTATATATTTTAGAGTAATTAATGCGCTAAACATAAGGTAATAATAAGAATTTTTTTACATGTCTTGTACTGTTGCTTCTCCTTCCTCTTGAATCTCAGTCTCGTTATCTTGTTTCTTTAGCTCACAATGCTTACACACATAAAACTCAAGTTTCTTCACTTCGCTTTTCTTTAGTCCCACACACACTAAATGAAACCACTTAAAGCATTCTGACTCACACTGAACCCAATTAACTTCTTTGCCTGTACACAGAATAAATTAAAACAAATACTGTTAAAAGAACTGTCATAACAAAGTCATCAACTTGGCTACTTTTATTCTAGAAAAACTTTTGAAGCTACAATTCAACAAAATATTATCTTACCAGATGGTTGACGGCAGACCTATAATTAAAATTAAAAAATTAAAAATTTTAAATATATTTTGCCAAGAGAGCATTATGCTTGAAAAAAAGTAGTGTCCAATATAAACCAATATACAGTGTGACAAATGAACTTAGCACATTTTGTTTTTTGCTTTTTTCTCCTAACTGTATTAATATTATGAATGATGACCT
>JAQIVZ010001320.1:0-35750 GCA_034700945.1 Arrhopalites spinosus
ACCCGACTTGTATTGGGTGCCCGACTTCTATTTACAATTTTGGGTCTGACCCCCGACTTGTATTAGATGCCCGACTTGTATTGGAGCGTTTACGGTAGATTAAGTACCCGCACTGTCACACCTGTCAAATAAAATTGTCTCTTTTTTGTTGTCAATGTACAAAAAAACGTTAAATATTTTCTACTCTGTTCACCTTCACTATTTCATTCATTTGTTTTGATGAGAAAATAATCATGATTAAAATGTTCTGACTTTTCCCTTTTCTTTTTTTAACAATAATAAAATTTATTATTTATTAATTTATTCAATATTTGAAGTTAAAAAATATTTTATAATAATTTTTTATCAATGTCTGAACTTGATTGTGAAATTTTTTTTTAATATTATGTAAAAACAGAGTTTTATTTTTTTAGTTAGAGATAAACATGTATACATATATGTATTTAATTATAGATAAACATTTTTTTTTGAGAAAGAAAAGAGGATTTGAAACAAGGCTGAGGCACAGTGTAAATATAAGGTGTGCTTTTATAGAGATAGACGAGTCTTTGAAAAAATAAACACAAAAAATGGGTTCAACACATGGTGACTCTGTTGCCCCCCCCCCCCCTCTCTCTCTCTCTCTTTCTCTCTCTCTCTTTTGGCATCAAAAATTTCCTTAATGTACAGGTAGAAATAGAACATGAAAAAAAAGTGGATTAAATTTGATGAAATTTACTTTCATCCTTGATTTCTCCTTTCCCCTCTCTCTTTCTCTCTTTTCCTTGTTATTTTCTATTGGACGAGTCAGAGTCTATATAAAATATGTATAGGGAAGTTGAGTTGTGGGAGCGAATGCAGGGAAGCAAATGATCACTTTGATATGTTTCACGCTGACAATTAGACCCCCTCCCCTTTTTTCCACCTCCCCCAAAAAAATACTAGAGATAGAACGTGAAAGGCAAAAAAGCATGTGTCGGTGTTCAGAAGACTTGTCGATAAAAAATAATCTCAACTTACCATCTGCCTTAAATTAAACAGAAAAGCTCTCTCTCTCTCTCTCTTTCTCTCTTGCTGTCAACGAGAGATACCATTTTAGCTTAGTTTTGCCAATTACAAGACAAAAGGTACATTCTAATACCTTCATTTTTTAAAAAAAAATGTCGACACATGCACACACATGTTATGATAGACTACACGCACATTATTAGAATTGAGGAATAATATTTTTTTTGTATGTGATATTCATATTTTATATATACATAAATACAGATAGCTCTCCCCTCATTTATTTTACCTTTTCTGTCTCTCATAATTATTTTAAATACAGATTATATTCATTCATTCTTGACGGAGAAAGTCTATAAGACTTTATGTATATTTTGGAAATGTGAGAGGAGAAAGTTTCCTCTCTGCTTTTTTTGTATAATTAAATTATTATTGTCAACTTGTTTCATGTCCACATAATTTAATTTTTTGGGGGTAAAGATTCTTTTTGTTGTAATTATACGCCATGGTAGATGTGTGTGTGTGTAGACACAAAATATTTACAAAACATTAGTCATTAGTGCACTTAATTTCTCGAGCTTTCTACTTGTGGAGACAAAAGTAAAACGTAGAGCGTCCGGGTAGTGCAGACAGAGAGAGAGAGAGAGAGAGAGAGAGAGAGAGAATCCCGGGGGGATAGAATTTTGTCGGGTTCAAAACGAGTCCCGCTTCAGACTATTGATTTTTGTTGCCAAGGGTTGCAGCAGGTCGCTATTGATCTCTCTCTCTTTCTTTTTTTTTTTGCTAGAAAAAGTAAAAATGTATTTTTTCATACAAAAAAAGATCACTCTCGGTCTGTTTTTTTGTAAAAGTTAATTTTTTTTATTCTCATAAATACTAATTTACTCATACAGTGATTATTAGTTGGAATAATATTTATATTAGTTTATAAGGCAAAAGAATATGACTGAAGAAAATGTTCGAGTTGTCGTTCGCGTGAGACCTTTATCCACTAAAGAAATTGACAAGGGTAAGGATTTACAAAATTAAAGTTAAATGTATAAGTTAAGAGTTTAATGTTAATTATAATTTAATTTTTCTTGTGTGTTTGTATGTATTAGGGTGTAGTATTGTGACAAAAGTTGACCCGGATAGTTCAAGTGTTCATGTTTCAAATCCAACGGATGGAAAAGCTGGACAAAGTTTTACTTTTGATGCTGTTTTTCAAGATGCAACACAATCAGAGATTTAGTAAGTTACAATAATAATAAAAGTTTATTTAATTGAGGATTTAAAATTAATAGTATATTTTTTTGACATAATTTTCTAGTCATCAAATTGCCCGGCCTCTTGTGGAGAGTGTTATGGAAGGATATAATGCCACAATTTTTGCCTATGGACAAACGGGTACGGGTAAAACGTACACGATGGAAGGGGAATCATCACCAGAGAAGAAGGGAATTATACCCAATTCATTCGCACAAATATTTACAAATATATCTAAAGCCTCTGGGGATACTAGGTAAAAAATTATTTTTAGTATGATATAATAATTATAATCATGTTTTTTTTATAATTATAAATTATAATTTATGTATAGGTTCTTAGTACGAGTCTCTCACCTGGAAATTTATAATGAAGAAGTTCGTGATCTTTTGGCAAAAGATCATAAAAGAAAATTGGATTTAAAAAAAGCCAGTGATAGAGGAGTTTATGTCAAAGACTTGTCATCATTTGTGGTTCAGAATGCAGCTGACATGGATAGAATCATGGAAGTTGGGAATAAAAATCGTATGATTCAAATAATAATTTTTTTAAAATAATTGCATAATACCATTTAGCTAATTAAAAATGTTTCTTTTTAATATTCTATTTAAGGGTCTGTGGCGTCCACTAATATGAATGCAATGAGTTCAAGATCCCATGCAATTTTTACAATCACTGTCGAGTGTAGTAAAGAAGTTGGAAATGAGGTGGACAATACAGTACGAAAATCTATACGAATGGGAAAATTAAATCTTGTGGACTTGGCTGTAAGTTAAAAATTGTCAATTTTAATTAATTAATTTTTTAAAAATTAAAACCGTATTTTTTTAAAAGGGTTCTGAGCGTATAAGTAAAACAGGGGCAACGGGGACACGATTAAAAGAAGCAACAAAAATAAATTGGTCACTCTCAAATTTGGGGAATGTCATTTCCGCTTTAGTTGATGGAAATAGTCATGTACCCTACAGAAATTCAAAGCTGACTCGTCTTCTTCAAGATTCTCTCGGAGGGAATGCTAAAACTGTGATGGTAATTTAAATAATAAATAAATAATAATTATTATTTTGATTTTTTATAATTAAATATTAAAATTGTTTAAAATGCAGTTTGCAAATGTTGGACCGGCTGACTACAATTTTGAAGAGACAGTGAACACTCTACGGTATGCTCATAGAGTAAAGTCAATTAAAAATCATGCTTGTATTAATGAAGATCCAAAGGATGCCATGTTACGAGAATATCAAGAAGAAATTTCTCGTCTTCGAGCTCAACTACTACAAAAGAAAGCACTGTACAATCATATGGAAAGTTCTTCAGAAGATGGTGAAAATACAATGACAAAACCCAAGTCAAGAACACGTCCACGTACAGCTCATAGTACAAGTAGCTCAAATTCAGAACAGATGAAAGCTGAGACTGAAAGATTTAAAGAGTTGGCTCAAGTCCTTCAACCATATGGCCTGGATCCAGGCACAGATCCTAAATACATCATGTCCGTCCTTGAAAAACGACGTGAGGCTCTTCTTCAAGACACCGTCACCGTCAAGGAAGAGAAGGATAGACTACTCAAAAAACTTGAGGAGACTCAACAACGTGTCACTGTTACAGAGACAGAGTGTGGCAAGTTAAATGACAGAATTCAATGGTTAGAAAGTAAAGTTTTAAATGGTGGTAAAAGTTTACTCGACCATACAAATGAACAACAAAAATTGATTGAAATGAAACAACAAGAATTGGCTGAGTCAAGAGCAAGGGAACAAGATATTCGACAAAAATTGGCTCAACATGAATTAACAGCACATGAAATCAAGACTGCTCTAGCTGTTCATCAAGCACAAGTTGAGGTCAAGACCAAAAAATTACAAAAACTTCGATTTAAACTTTATACTACTAGAGAAGAGTTAGACAAATCACATAAAGAGTACTATCGACAAAGAAAACATTTAGTATCCCTCCAAGCAGATTTAAGAAGGTGAAATAATATTTTTTGTCAATTAATGAAATTTGTCAAAAGTAATTTTTTTTAAAATAATTATATTTAATTTATAAAGGGAACTTAAATTGAAGCGACTGATCATTGAAAATTTCGTTCCGTCCGTCATTAGAAGACTTGTAGAGAATAGAATTCAACGTAAAGAAAAGGATGATGGCTACTATTTGATACCAGTGACCACATCAACCCAAACAGTGAAGCGACCTCCGGGTAAATATTTGTAGACATATTTGAGAGGAATCTTCTTTGTATTTGATTATAGAAATTAGATTATTTATAGTTCAATACTAATTATTTTTTAAATAAATATTTTTTTGTATGTATTTCAGTCAATACAATGCTAAAATTACCCCTCTATCACCGCTCAGATAGTGGAACGGTGCACGCGTGTGAGAATGTACATTATCATGATGAGAACATTTTACAATTACAGGTGAAGAAAATTTTCTCAAAGTTTACAAGACAAAACGAAAAATACAATGAAAATATCATAGTTATAATGTGATTATGTTCCTACAGTTGGAAATGCCAAAGCATCTTACAAGCAGATACATTGAACCCAGTACCAATGCATTTATCTTTTCACTGATGAAAAAGTCTTTCGACCTATCTACGACAGAAACCTTGATTGATGCTAGTCGATTTCCTCATAGAAAAAGGTTAGAGAAACTTGTTATAAAGTACTATACATATACTAGTAGGTGATATATTTATATATGTATTACCTTTTCTCTTTCTCATTTACACTCTCCAATCTTTTATCCATCCTCCTCTTCACCGCCTACTTTTGTTCTTTATCCCAGAGTCATTAATTTTATTGTCATTCCATGATTAATCAAATGTTTCAAGTTGTAACAATGATTCTATCATTTATTTATTTACATGACATACGGGAAGGAGTTCACATAGTTCACAATCTCAACATAAACATGGAGGAGGCCTTGCACACACGGTTGGTAATAAAAACTTGGTATCATCATTAGTACATTTAAATATACATTTATAGTAATAAATTATATATAATTTATATTTTTATATATATATAAAAAATCTTTCAAAACACAAAAAAAACATTTTTTGGAATTTTTGAATAAAACAGTTAGTAAAATATAATAATAAATTAGAACCTAAATATTTCTTTTGTAAGTCTTGCGCCAGCAACCTTGAATGCAATTCCGGCGCATATGATTAGTATCAGGTAATTAGGTAGAAGGGATGCCCAGTATAAGTTTTGACTGTTCAGTAACGTCTGGAAATAAAATAAATAAATATATTTATTGTATATTTATTATTTTATTGAAATTACATTATTATTATTTAGATGATCCACCTTGGATAAATTAACAAGATGTCATTTCATAACAATTTCTACATTGTTCCTAAAAAGAAGACGGAGAAGCCTACTACATACTATATTTGCCGTTGGTCTTTTTTTCTTTTGCTTTTGCTTTTTTTTGAAATGTTCAATAAAAACGTACCTAAAAAATTTGCTACTTATTGTAGAAATTTATATTGTATTGCTATTTACTATATTCTTTTTAGTAAAAACAAAAAACAAACAATAATCTCATATTTATCCATTGTACCTCATCATCATCACCATTAAGTCTTTGTATTAAAAGGAGTGCTAAAGTTAAATCAATTCTTTGATGGTGTTGATAAATATTTATGATTTTTATACAAAGCATCATAAAAGTACATCATGTGTATTCAGTATAAAAGTAAATTGACATACCAATAATGAAGCGGCAAGATGAGACATGACGACTGAAGAAATGAGCAACCAATTTTTGTTGTCCAATGCATGAAAGAAGGTAACTCCCCAAGCCGTATGAAGGAAGATGAAACAAAGAGTTGTCAAGGATGAAGTAATGAAAAATATCGGAGAATCTCCTCCTTTTCTTAGACCGACAGTGCCAGGACCAACAGAGTCTGCCAACACGTTGATGAGTGCAAATGCCCCACTCATCAGGCCAAAACCTAAACCAGCAACTATTAAAAGAAAGAGAGATTATACATCATTTTCATCTAAATTCATTCAAATACAAATATGAAGAAATTGTCTATTTAAAAGTACCATAAGCTAAGATATGCTTGTTGTCAACCAGCTGTGTGTCATCAGTGGTCACTTTTTTGAGCCCTCCTTCCGCTTTACGTAATAAAATATAGATGAGGAATCGAAAGAGTTCTTGGAATAATACAGAAAATACAACTCCAAACGCTAATTGTTCCCAAAGAGGTGTCACAATAAACCACCAAAATGATGATATCAGTAGAGACAGCAACCAGAAAAATGCACTGAAATTTACAGGTCAATAATAAATTTAAATATCCTTTAAATATAAATGTACAAATATAAAGCATTTTATAAAAGACAAAATTTTTTCATTCAAACAAAAACAACAATTGACAATGTCATTTTGTCAAGTACCTGGCAATCAAAATGATGATCCTGACAGGATCTTTGGCAATTGTAAAACAGAAAAGAGCAAATGGTGGACCAAATGCCACAAAAGTACAACCAAAGAATTCCATAACCGTCATTTTGATGTTATTTTATTTTTCGGTAGAAAAAATGCTACAAATATTAACACAGGCGAACTGTCAAAAATAGTAACTTTAATTTTAAGTTCTGCACTATGACTAATGATTGTATTGGAACATAAACACTCATTAGTCTCACGAATGAATTACTGACTTAATATCACAATTCAAACTATGTTAAAAATTATCTTTTCATAAAACTTTTATCAAAAAACGAAAAATCGCCAAAATCTCCGGTCACTTCAGAAAGCCCTCCCACCACAGTGCATCATATAGCAAGTCTTCTCCAAGGAATGCAATTAAAGTTGCTAAATGGGCATTTTTAACTAATAAAAATATGAATTTGTGTCTATATTTTTATTCACATGTAATGTAATACCAGTAAATTGTACATTAAAAAATAGTAAGTATTTATTTACATGTCGTGTAAAGAAAAAACTTTCAGTTAAACAAGAACATCATAAACAAGATTCATCATAATTCATATCATATATTTTTTTAGAAATATTTCCTTATAATGAATGTATAATGTATATAAAAATTTCTATAGTTAATTTTCTGGTAAAGAAGATTAGGGTTTCCAAAATTTGATCGTTTGATCTGTACTGAAAGTACAGATTAAATTTTGGTGGGGATGATGAGAAATACCAATCACATCCTTTTCATGGACCTAAAACCATATTAAAAAATACATGTAAGTAGTCGTGCTTTTATTATTGAACAATTGGCTGATTTGTCATACAAACCGATGAAATATTTTTTAAATGGCATAGGGTTCTTACAGTGAGAGTTCTCTCAAGTTTTCCAGAGTTGGTGGAGAAACAATACAAAACCCGATCTTCTCCTACACAATATATCCATTCACCTCGTGGGGAAATGGCTGAACAAACAAAGTCACCACCTTCTCTTTTACCACTTGTAAATGACTTAACAATCTAGGACAAAAACACAACGTTATTTACTTTTCAATAGTGTGCACATGTCATTTTCTGTAGATCATTTACCTGTCCTTGCATATTCATGATGATTGCTGTACTAGTTCGATTACAGACGACAAAATGGTCCGGATTTTTTGGCAAAATCATTATTGAATTAATAGGTATATCTATAGCCCCTGTACCACCTAGAGACTTGTACGTGTGAATACATTCTGTTGTCTTCATACTCCAAATTTTGATTGAGCCATCAGAGGAAGCGCTAATAATACTATGACTATCAGCTGCAAAGGTGACTGTTAACAGAGAGAAAACATATAAATTTAACACATGATTCTGTTGTAGAAAGTACGTCATGGTATAAGTATACTTAACGAGTGTTCACCCACCTTCATTGACGAAAGAAGTATGTCCACGGAATTCTTTGATACATTTTCCCGACTTCAGTCCATGAAGACTAAAATTATATGAAAAAAAATGTCTTCAAAATGTACAATAATTATTAATTACCAATGTTTTTAAAATACGCTATGAATTATATAATTTTTTTACCGAATCGTTGTATCAAATGAAGCACTAAGAAGTTGACTGTTATCTGCAGAAAGAGGAACAATACATAATTAATAACATTTTTACTTGGCCCATTAAATATTTACAACTTTCATGATCAACATACCTTTCGAAAATTGCATACAAGTCACGCCTTTACTATGAGCTTTCTCAAATCGTCTAAGACATTGACCAGTTGCAATTTTCCATACTTTAATTTTTCCAACTTGAGAACCACTTGCTAACATTTCAGAGTCACGACTGAATGCAAGGCATAAAACGGCTTCTTCCATCATCATATAACTGTCCTATAAACATAAAAACAAAGATGTAAATTACATTTACTAATTATTAGATTTGATCTCTGTAATTTGTTTGAACTTTAAAGTTGTACCTGTGCTTGATATTTGAGATCCTTACGAATTTTGCCCGTTGTAAAATTCCAAACTTCAATAAAACCGTCTACAGAACCACTAACAAGATACTGACCATCTTGAGAGAATCGAGCACACTCAACATGAGTTTTCTGACCAAATTTAATTTGTTTAATCATTTGAGTGGGAAATTTTTCTTCCTCTTGTTCCTTCATTGACGCTTTTCCTCTAAATAAATCAATGGCAGTTCCTGGTGGTAGGAGACCCTGATGTTGTTGCCATTTCAAGGCCTGAGCTAATAATGCTAGTAATCTAGAAGGTGGTACTACAGACACTTCTCCTGACAAAGCTTGGGCAATTGCTGCTCGTCGTTTTTCTTTACTACTTCCCTCTTGATATGCTTCTCTTGGATCAAAATAAGAGCGTGCCAGTAGATTTTCTGGAGAAATAAATACATCAAGTATATATATCATTTTCCGTCATGAGGGTTTATTATTTGTTTAAGGAAATAAAAATGTCATACCTAGATGCATATAACGTTCTGGCTCTAGTTGTTTCATCATAATCATGGGATCCGTTTGTCTCAGCAAAGATCGGGCAGCTCCTAACTCCCGAAGTTCTATCAGCTCAAGAACAACCTACAATATGGCAATAGCATGTTATTATAACAAGACTACCACATGATTATACTTTGTAATTTAGTAAATAACAGCATTTTTACCTGTTCATATAAATCAATTAATTTCTTGTCCGGCAATTTAAGAGACTGGGTCACTGTCAAGGAGAAAATAGACATAGGTAGGTAAACACATGAAGATTAAGATCCAGGAATTAACCAATAATGTTTAGTAATTGTCTTACCTTTCAAAACAATGTCCCAATGCCCATTAATAATATCTGCTGCAAAGCTCTCAACACTGTCAACTGTGTTTAAAGATACACCGGTTTCATCTTGAAGAGTTTGTAAAGTCTTCATTAAATTAGATTCCTTGAGGAATTGTTGTACAAGACGGATAATACTGTAACATTTTGTAAGAATAAGAAAGTAAATAAATATAAAACAAGCAAACGTGGGTAATGTCAATAATTGTAAATTAAAGTTTTGGTCAAAAACTTTGTGATGATAAGTTAATAAACACAGTTACTTACTCCGTGGACTCAATCTCAAT
The DNA here is from genome assembly GCA_034700945.1 of Arrhopalites spinosus. NCBI lineage: Eukaryota > Metazoa > Arthropoda > Collembola > Symphypleona > Arrhopalitidae > Arrhopalites > Arrhopalites spinosus. Next base: position 9,797 of record JAQIVZ010001320.1, read on the forward strand.
CGACATTTCTAATGCAGAAAAGCAAACTGTAGACAATAAGAGTCCTCAATTGCAGTGTTGATCCGGCCTCACGAAAGCTAGTTAAATCGGCTTAATTAATTTTAAAAGTTTGTTGAGCGAATGAAATAAACACACATAAAACTCTGCCTATACTTCACATGTCATATACATAAGGGGTAGTCTCGCACGGTTTAGGTCCCAGCAGAATTTACTTTGATAAAAAAAATTGTAAAACTTAAATTAAATTTTGGTCAGTGTTAAAAGTTAAGAATAAAAGTACAATAGAAAATATGGGAGATAATCAGGGAGAAACTCGACGTTGTGTGTATTCTGTTCTTGATTTTCTTCAAGATGAATTTAACAAGTCAACTACATCGTCGGACAGTAAAGAAAGTATTGAAGTTGCCATGCAATGTTTGGAGACGGCATTCGGTGTCAATTTAAAGGATACTCAGTATAAACCTAATATTTCATTGAGAAATGCTCTTCAAGATGGTCAACGATCGGGTCCAACTGCTACCTCTTCGTCATCTACAACGTCAACTGCTAGTTCGACGGTAAGTAATTTTTATTTCAAATGTACCATTTTACATCAACATTTCATGAGTCATTGTTCATCAAAAAATTTGTTTGCTGACGTGGTTTTAAAGACAGTGTCAATATTACGCTTTTTCAGAATGAATTTTGACAGAAGCAGTCATAAATAAATGGACCGGTTTAATTTTTTTTTCACAGAGTCAGGCAAATATGTCGGGACAACCATATCAACCTCCACAAGAGGCTTCAGAAGAATCACAAAAAGCCGCTGATGTGCTCAAGAATGTTGGGAATGAAAAAATGAAAGAAGGACTTTATGAAGAGGCCAGAGCAATTTATGATAGGTACATTGATGATTGTCATTATACTCAAATTGTATGTAAAATACTTGTATTGTTTGTTGAATACTTTTTTAAATGATTGTCAGACGACGCTCAGAACTATGGACAAGAGTTCTCATCTTGACATTTAACATAATAATGTAAATATGATTTTTCTTTACAGAGCTATCGAATTAGATGGAAAAAATGCTGTTTACTTTTGTAATCGTGCAGCAGCTTTTTTGAAGCTTGACGATCCTGACAAAGCTCTTCGTGACTGTCAAATAGCTATTCAATTACAACCAAATTACGCACGTACGTGTAATCGTTTTGTTTATGTTAATTACTAAATATATGAAAATTGCTTTTATGTTTAATTGTACATGTATTTTTATTTCTCTGTATGTACAATAGGTGCTTATGGCCGTATGGGGTATGAAAACCATATATTTTTATCTTTGTAGCTGACATCATATTATTGTCAACAAGCTGTTTATTTGGATTCATACAAGACTAATAAATGTATTTTGATATGTTTACAGTGTTGTGTACTCAAATTTGAGACTCCATGCAGAAGCAGCAGAGTGCTACCGTAAAGCAAGTCAATTGGACCCTGTAAATGAAAGTTATGTCAACAATTTGAAGGTTGCTGAAGAATGGGCAGAGTCTGCAACTCCAGGACCAGGAAATCAAGGGGCCACAGCGGCTGCTGCTGCAGCACCCAATTTCCAGGCTATTTTTTCAGATCCTAATCTTATTAATATGGCTACTCAAATGTTGCAAAATCCAAATATGTTAAATATGTAAGTACTCATGTTCCTATTTTCTACTCATCATTATGTACAAGAATTTGTACTATAAATAATTTCTAATACTCTTTTCTCATTAAGGATGCGTTCATTTATGAGTGGTTTTCAAAATACTTCTGCATCACCAACATCTGAGGCTACTCCCCCACCCCCTACGAATGCTCCTAGCATGGACGGTCTTTTACAAATGTAAGTTTTTTACTACTATATATGCAAACATTTTGAAAGACAATCAACTTTTCCTATAATAATACTATTAACTTGTATGGCACAGGGGACAAGCTATTGCACAACAGATTCGACAAGCAAATCCAAATCTGGCTGATCAATTAAGTAGTCAGTTGGGAGGAGGAAATCCAGGAAGTGGACCACGGTCATCCCCCCATGGAGACAGTTATGACCTGTAATTAAAAACAACTCGTTCATTGGTATTCGTGATAACCTACTAAAGAGTTGCTCTCGAATACTATTGTGACACAACAAACAACAAGTGGAATAAAAAAAACTAATTAACATTAAATGACTCTGACGGTCTACATTATAACTCGGATCGAAAAAGAAAGTTAAGTGTTAGTCATAATAATGATATATATAATATAAAAAAAATTTAAATATATTTGATATATAAAAGTTCTTTTAAACGGATGGTTGAATAATTATGATGGAATAACCTGGCTTTTCAAGATTGAGAATATTATTGTACTCCTACTACTACTTTTACCGTATTAACCACCTTACGTACTATCATTTGGTACGTAATTCTGGTCCTCAAATTCAAATAATAATTTCTTTACAATCAAAAACAAATACAGACTATGTAATACAAAATATTTCATACGAGGGCAATAGTTTTGGAAAATGTGTTGTTTTTTCACTCCCTGCTTTCTATATTATTAATGTAAGTACTACTATACTGTCTCCTGAGGGAAAAAATGGAAAATTATGTTATGTTTTTAAAACCGTTTTAAACCCGCATTAAAGTTATGTATATATTAACAATTTTAACTGTAAAATCGTGAATAAGAAAAACCAACAAGAATGTAATCCCCAAGTGTACATTATAAATTGGTATACATTTTACTCTATACATACGTAAATTAAATCGTAAATGTCGAATCAAGGAAATATTTTGAACATTGATTTGAGTGGGTTTATTTGCGAAACCCGAAAAAAAATCTTCATGATAGTGTACTATGAATAAAAGACAGAAAATTTGTAATCTCTCTTTTTCCCTTTGGGTTTATTGTACATACTTTTAATGAATCATTATAAACTTGGAAATATTTAACATACACACTTAATTCTATGAATCATAGACTATGATCTTTGGCATTAGCCACGAACTACAAATGATAGGATGGGGAGTGGAAGTGGGAAAAGAGTAGATTCGCAAAAGTTTTATGTAACAACGACACGAGCTCACAAACCGCAATATCAAAATTTTAACGTCAAGTTTTTGGTTCTCAAAAAGTACTTTTTCAGTGTCACAAAATATGGAGGAGTGGAATGTAAGTTTATTTTTATCATTTTTTTGAAATCCAAATTGTAATTGTAGTCTACACTGTAGATTCTATAGCCGACAAAAGTGGGATGAGTTCCGACACTTAATACTTCATTTATTCCGTAGTACATCAAATTAATTGTGACTGATTTTTTATCTTGAATTGACAGGCACCAATTTATCATCTTATTCTTGAAGGTTTACTACTAATGTGGGTGCTATGGCTCTTAAGAAAAAAGTCAAAGAAATTAGCTGGACAAGAAACTCTGACAGCAGCGGTATACAATTAATTCTTTTTAATGATTGACACTTGAATATCTTAGTATTTACTCGTAATAATGTATTATCAAAACAAAAGTTGAATACATGTTGTACAATTCTATTGATATGTATAGGAAGAGAAACAAATTTTGGATCATTTTGAGCCAAAACCACTCGTCTACACAAGGAATTATGAACCAGAGCAAGAAGTCATTGATTGGGGTACTGTCGATGGACCACCTGGAAAATATGTAGTAGTTGATGGAGAAAAACTACTTAACCTAGCTACTCACAATTATCTTGGGTTTGTGGAAGAACCTACAATGCTCGATGAAACTGAAAGATGTATTCGAAAATATGGTGTTGGCTCTTGTGGTGAGTACATTACGAAATCTTAAATCATTTAAGTTAAATGTAATAGTAAAATATATTGTTGATACTAAAACCATTGTATGATTACATCCTTTAGGACCAAGAGGATTCTATGGAACAGTTGGTAAGTCAATATAATTCTACATGACTAGTAACTTTTCTACGTGAATGTATTTTATAGTTCAACTATAAATTTTATGTTTACAGATGTTCATTTACAGTTGGAAGAAAAAATTGCACGGTTTCTCAATTTGGAAGAAACAGCTTTATACTCTTATTCCTTTGCTGCCATTTCTAGTGCCATTCCATCGTATGCCAAGAGAGGAGATGTTATTTTTGCGTAATTTAACTACAATGAAATAATAATTAGTTCAATACACACAGTCACAATGAATACTTGGAGAGAATAATTTATTTAAGTAATCATGCTTTGTCTTTACTTTGTATCTGAAGGGATGAACATGTCAACTTCTCTATTCAACGAGGTCTCATTGCGTCCCGAAGTGAAATTCGTTTCTTCAAACATAATGATGCAGAAGATTTGGAAAGATTACTGAGTGAACAAAGAAAAGCTGATATAAAGGTACATTATGCAAATTTTATTCAATCAATTTGAAATCCATGTGGTGCAGTATGACAACAATAATCAATTTTTTTGTGTATATTCATTCATTACAGAATCCAAAAAAAGCAAAGTCAGTGCGACGGTTTTGTGTCGTAGAAGGAATTTATTCCAAAACTGGATATATTTGTCCATTGAAAAAAATTTCAGAGTTGTGCCTTCAAAACAAAGTTCGATTGTTCGTTGACGAAGCAATTTCTTTTGGAGCCCTTGGACAAACGGGTCGGGGTGTTACAGAATACCTTGATGTACCTGTAAGCATTGATTGTTTATCATTAGTTAACAGTTAAATCTTTTTGTATAACAATGATTATGTAGTCTAATACATTTGTTGAATTTATTTTATTATATAGCTTGAAAATATAGACTTTATAAGTGGCAGTCTAGAGCAAGGTCTTAGTGCTTTTGGTGGCTTCATTGTGGGATCCTCTTATGTTGTGGATCATCAACGGATCTCAGGACTAGGTATGTATTAGTATGTAATAAGTGTAAGAGACAAAAAAATTCTACATCTTTTGATGATGTTAAAAAGTTTTTCATCATTTCTTTTTTTTACTCCCAATAGGTTACTGCTTCTCAGCTTCTTTGCCTCCTATGTTAGCTGGAGCAGGTATACAAGCCATGACTTTATTAGAAGAAAATCCACATTTTGTGACAGAACTTCAAGAAAACTGTGAATACTTTTCCCAGTAAGTCACTTATTTTATTTCTCATACCAAATACCTAAGCTAAGAGTTTGAGTCAAAGGCAACTAAGTAACTACTTTTCTACATTTCATATTTATAAATGTTATCTTCCTTTTTGTCTATAGACAACTAAACACATTAGCTCAATTTGTGGTTTCTGGTCATCCACTCTCTCCAGTTAAACATATTAGTCTGAAAACATCACTTGGATCTCGACAATCAGACAAATTGATGTTGAGAGAAATTATAAATCATGTAAGTAATTGTACTTTTCCATATTCTGTAGCAAAACTTGGCTTGAATTAAATACTTTACAAATCCTGCCATTTCCCCCTGTTTTGCCCCTTGTTAAATTAAAAACTTTCTTTTTTTACAGGTGAAAGTTCATGCCCACATTGCTCTTGTAATGCCAGCCTACTTGGAAAATCAAGAGAAAACATTGTTGGCTCCAAGTATCCGAATTACTGTAAATAGACTTTTAGTAAAACAAGAAATTAATTCAACGGTGAAAGCATTGGAGGAGGCTTATTCTTATGTCCAGACGACCATGACGTAATTTCATATGCTTAATATACTAATTTATTATTATGATTTATAATAGAAATGGAAAAATAAAACCTTGTATACAATCTATAATCAAAAAGATGGAATATTTACGTCCATGAAAATACAAAAAAGTTTCATATTAATTACTATTGTAGTACAATGACTATTATAAAAATTATTCTTTTAACTTTTTTTAGCACCATACACATGTATTAACTTTTTTTAAAAAAGTGTTTTAGCGTATCAATAAGTTTTTACTTTGTTTGTACTTAAGAGCTTTACACCGTCACAATAATTATTATTGTCATTAAAAGAAAAATTCCTCTTTTTTGTATGTATGAGCAGGTCAATTAACATTAACGTATACTAGAATAATATCTAAAACTGTGATCATAATAATAATTAAGTTATATCATGTGAATTGTGAACAAGTTGCTGAGATTATGAAACAAAAAAAAAGATGAAACTGCCAGTTTTTATGCAATGCACAATTATAAATAAAGCACTTTGACATGTTGAAAAAAATAGTCTTGAATTTTTTTTGTGGAAAACAATGCCTCTTTATTTCGTCGTCCATTAACCGAATAAACGATAGGCACGTCTAATAATTAATTAGTATTCATGTGTGTATGCAAGTATGTTGTAGAAATGGTGTTCAGGGACATTAGTAAACATACATGGAGGGCATACAATGTATATTATAAGATATAGTACATGTACCAACCTGGTAATTTAAAGGTTATATTGGCACTCGTACAATTTTTAAATGTCATGTTGTTGTTGTGATTGTTGTTGTTTACAGTATGTGTGTAAGTTTTACTACTGTCAACTCAAATAAATCGTTGTTCCCTAAAAGAAACATTTGAAACATGGGTCATCATTCATCAACATTCTTGTCGATATTAATAAAAAGGGACAGAGAGATAGAGTGAGGACTTGAGGGAAACAAAAAAAAAATGAAGAAATTTTTTTCCAAAATTGAAATTATATTTTTGTATTATATCATGATAATGTTTCATTTACTCCTTGTTGGGGTAGACAACTCATATATAGGTTTTGATCAGTACAAGATTTTTTCATCAGCATCATCATGTAGGTATGTAGAGCTGCTATTAGATTTATATAAGATTGATCATTTTTTATATAATTTTAGGTATGTCTCTTTTTCTTTTTTCTCTTTTTTATCAATAGACAAGTTGTAGAGAAAAAAGAAATAGAAATAAAAAAAAATAAGTTTGGGGAGACTCGAGCCTTTGAATGCGCATGCGTAGACAAAAAGAAACGAAGTCTGCGCATGCGATCTCAAGTTTCCCCCTTCAAAACTTATTTTTTTATTTCTATTTCTTTTTCCTTATCTTTTTTCTCTACAACTTGACTAATGATAAATTATCATCATAAAACTCTTTTTTCTTTTTTTGTTGTGGTTTATGTAGTGTTGTTACAATGTTATTTTTTTTGTATTTTAAGATTAATATAATTGTAGGAATATCAAATTAGTTCATCATCTTCTTGATATCATAATAAAAGAAATTATCTAATGTTAAAAGTACTCCAACAAATGTACGTGTGTGTGTGTTACTAATATTATAAGTATTCCATATATTTATCAATTGTCAATCATTATTATTGTGAAATCCACGCACTCAAAAAAGAGAGAAGAAGAAAAAAAAACTTGCACTCTGTACAATCATTTTTCGGAAATAATTACCTTTCTTCGTCTTTCTCTCTCCCAAAGTTTTTCTCCTCTTCGATTTTTTTTATATTTTTATATCTTTCAAATGTACCCAAATCAGAATTTGAAGGGGAAAAAATCTTTTTCTTCTCAAAAAAAGAAAGTTTGTTTGTCCCAACAGTCATATACGTACAGTATATAAGTCTAATACATTATCTCGTAATTGTTTTAAAACGACTTGGACTGACAATAAACCCTAATAATACATTTAGCCTATATTTATATAATACAGTAATTGTTGTACAATCATGTAATGACGACGAATACCGTTCAAAATATAAAGAGACAATTATATTGACAAGTGTCAGTACTAAAATTGTTTAAGCGTAATTAGTCTGTATGTCTTTAATTTCAAACGGTATTACATTAATTATTAATAATATAAGGGAAGCGACTTATATTATTATATTATTTTTTTAAAAAAATTGCATGCCATGCATATTATTTTTCTCCTTTTTTTGTCATAAAATCTTATCATATTGTTTATATATTTTGCGATGCACACAGCGTGGATAATTAAATATATAATTCGTCCTATTACCACTGTCATCCGAGTCGTTTTTGTTTTAAAAAAAAAATATTTGTACAGATAAGAATTTAGACATAATAAAATGTTCAAGTAGTACATTATTATTATTTTGTAGTATATATTATGTATATAGGGGGAAAAGGAAGAAAATTGAGTAACACCCTTCAAATTCTGATTATTATATAACTTTTGTAGGTACTTTGATGGAAGGATAATTTTTTCCGAAATCGATTGTATACAGTTTACACATTTGCTACACTACGACTATCGACGTGTTTTGTTGTTTCTATCGGTCTCTGTACTCCAACTTATTTGATTTTTTTAACAAAGGCTTTATATGTCTACATTAGTTTTTTTTTATAAATATGTTGGAGTACATGGTACACTCTTTTTATAAACCATAAGGGCCACCTATAGCATACACACACTTGCTAAAACTAAAAATATAATTATTACTATTTTAATTAAAGACAGAGATACATAATATTTTACTACAGAAATATAATCAATAAAATAAGAATCATTTTTCTTGTAAACCAGATTACATGATAAGAACAATAATATTATTCGATTAACATTATTCGCACAAGTTTCATTATATAGGACAGTTAATAAGTTGTTGATACAAACCCAAGACTTTTATGAAGATGTAGTTTTTAAAATTGATAGATAAAAGGATAAAAGGTTGTATAGATTTTTATCTATTTTCTTCTTGAATATATAATATTATACTTTCAGTATTTTAGGTAATAGTAGTAGTAGATTTCTTTTTCATTTTTTTTACTAAAAATTAAACATACGCAATGTCACTGGTTGGTGGGGTTGAATAAATGTTTCCACAAGGGTTACCAGATTTCCTTTGTTGTTTTTTTGTTTTATGACAGTTCAAATATCCTCACAAGATAACATTATTATTGTATTAATATTACTAGAATTATACAGCTATATATATATAGTACAACATACAATCTGGTTATACTATAGTAAATATATATCATATATATTCTTATGCAAGTTGCTAATACGCGCCTACATGCTTTATATATAATTATATTATTCTTTTCGATTTTTTTTAAAATAATCATTAAAGAGTTTTTAAAATTTCGATAGCATAAAACTTAATAATTATTTATAGTATATATTATTATGATACTTGACTATATATTATATTATGATAACAGTATGCTATTATTATTATTACAACAATAATAATAGGGCAACCCATCATCATCATTCATTATTATTAATTATTATTACTATTTACTAGTAAAAATAATAATATCTTTAAAACTGGTAGATAGGTACTGAGGATGACAGTAGGTAGTCGTAGTAGTAATAATTATTAATAATATAATGATTCCTCCCTTTCTTCTAATCATCATCCTTGAGTTTTTCATTTTTAAATGCAATCAAAGGGTAACATAAAACAAGGAAAAGATACCGTGGGACATAATATATATATAAACATTTAATATATATATAGAACATCTTTTAATATCTTTGATATCAGAGTAATGTAAGGACCCAGAGAAATAGCCACCACTTATACAGTACAGAAATATGTATTATCTTATACACGGACCATTGACTGCATTCAAAATTATCGTTTTTTTTTTGTTTTATAGACTAAATGTAGATATATTATACGAAGTCTCACACGATTAATCATGATACGAAATGGTGATTTCGTAAAGTGCCTACATGTATTATATAATATAATAATAATAATAACAACATTCAAAAGGAACCTGGCAACCCTCCTCCCAGCCCCCAGCTTGAACTCATCAATCAATCACCTAAAAGTTTGAATATTATATATATGTAGTACATAAGATACTTTATTATTAAATTCACAAAAAAATCCTCCTAAATAAACGAAAGTTAACTCCCGGGTCATAGCCGACTCTAAATATTGAAATGCGAAGTTTTCTAACCAAGAGAAGGAAAGTCATTCACATCATCAACTTTGGGTGCGGTTTGTCTCGGAGGAAATCGATCCTGAAAAAATAACAATGCAATTCATTAGCCTTGATAATTACTGGTTATTTTCACTATGAAACATATTTTAGAGTTGTATTAATTAATTATATTAGTCCCTGTTGACAAGATTTTTGTACTCTGTAAAAACAAAATGAAAATGAGCAGAAATGGGGTACTTACACCACGTGGTGCAGCTCTGCCTCTACCTCGCTCTTCAAAACGACCCATACCACCACGTTGACCTCCGCGTTCACCTCCTCTCTCAGCCCCACGGTCACCTCGTTCTCCACGGTCACGATGTTCTCCACGGTCCGGTCCTCTTTCCCCACCACCTCGTTCACGATGTTCTCCACGACCACCACCACGTTCCCCTAAAATTAAAAATCACAATTTTGTAATATTACTACTTGCTCTTATTGTTTTCTTTTAAAATAAAGAAATACAAGGAAATAAAAGGAATGACTTTTAGTTAATAATTAATTTTTTTGGCTTACCACGTCCACGTCCACCACCACCACCACGACGAGAGTCAGTAAAATGAAAATCAATTTCCAAAACTTGTTTTTGTCGACCAGCTCTTTGGGGACAGTCATAATCCTCTTCATACTCCTCATCTTCACCACTTTGTTCCTCCTTTTCCTTCTTTTTCAAAATCATTTTTTTCCATTGTGTTTGATCCTCTCCCTCACCAGCCTTTCTCAAGTTGAAAACGGGCTTTTGACGAGGTTGTTGTTGGGCTTTCCATTCATCAAGAGTCATAAGTTTTGGTTGTTCCTCAGCAGGTTCAGTTGGTTCATTTCCTTCCGTTTGGTCAGCAGCCTTCTCATCCCCAGCATCACCAGTTTCAGTAATTTCTACAGTTCCTTCGGGTTTCTCTTCCATATTCTCATCGGTCACCGGGGCTCCACTAATTTCCTCAATATCATCCTTGTACGTACCCCAGTTTCGTGATCCAGCTCCGTCTCTCTTGTCCACAGGTTTGACTCCACTTTTATCGGATCCAGATTGTCGATCAAATTCACGTTTTCTCAATGGAGCTCCAGTATTGGGACCACGTCCACCAGGGCCACCACCTAATTGATTTAAAAAAGGAGAAAAATTAAATGATGACAAAATTCATACTAAAATTCATGTTAACAAAGAGAAAAAAAATAACTACATCCCACATGTATCCGTACATACATACACATGTACATTGAGTATACTACGCATATACATGCACATAGAAGATTTAATACATGATAAATAAAAATGATATTTTACCTTGACCACCACCACGACGGTCTTGACCTCCACGTTCACCAGTACCACGGCCACCTCGTTGATAGGGTCTTCGTCCACGACCAGAGTCACCCTCGGGTCTTACACCACCCGACTCCCGATTTTCATCCCTCCCAAGATTCCTTCGATTATTCCTCTCCTCTCGGTCATCCTCATTATTAAACTTGACGTTACCGGGTCCACCAAATGGGGGTCCTCCAGGTCGATTTCCTCCTCGACCTTGTCCACCAGTACCACCTCTTCCTTGATTCACACCATTGTTGATTCGATTACTTTGTTTTGGATTATTGGCATCAATATTTCCTCCTTTATTCGAGTCACGGATTCCTTTCCGAGGAGCTGGGACATTGGTTGTAGTGGTCGTGCCCCCTGACCCTGTTGTTGTCTCCTTCTTCTTGGTTTCCTTAGACTCAACTTCCGTGGCCTTGATCAACGCTTCAACAGGGTCATCATCGTTGTCCAGGAAACACGAATATCTATTCGTGATGCCAATCCCGTACGAACTTTCCATTTTTTAGCAAATGAAATTTGACCTCAGCTCGATCTTCTTTGCTGGTGTGTGTGTGTTGGACACGAAAGATTTTTCAAGATAAATTTATGAACAGAACATTGGAAATTCACAACGTACAAAGGATTTTTCAGGCAAACACAAAAACCAAAAATTCGTCGAAGTCTCTCGTGGGCAGACGTTCCACTTTCTCACTGAAGGCGTCGCTGAGGAGGGACGGCTCAACTCCGGACCTAAAACTTTTGGCAAAATCTCCTCCAGTCTCCCTTTCCGCTTCCTCCCTCTCATTTTAATGCATTTCACAATTAAACTAAAATTATAGTATTTATCCGCATTCATTAGATGGATTAAAATGGGGTTTTATTTATTAAAATCCATCTCCATGCTTCCACTCACGTTGGATGAACTGGGGCGATGTGACATGGGCCATTGAGCGAGAGAGAAATCTTAGTTAATTGTCATTTAAGATAGTTGGTCAAATAAAGGACAATATGAAGGATCATGTCAGTATGAATGGAAATGCTGGGATTTTATTTTCATGTAAGGACCTCGTGGGTCATGTCAACTTTAATTAAAATCCCTTTAAAGAATAACATGGCAAATAACATAGAAATGGTTTCTATGCTCTCTCATTATTTTCCCTCGCTGATATACCGCCAAACTGTTCTTTTTTACCGTGAGTAAAGGACGGGATAAAGAGATTCTCTCTCTTTAGTTTACTAAACTGTTCTTTATTAACTTGGTAAGTTTAATTCACATTGAAATTGTCTGGTTTACCGGATTCTCCATCATTAGATTAGTCCATGGTTTGGTGACTTTGAAAAACTAAGGTGTACTTTGTTCAAAGGTGATTAATTTGTGTGATTCTTTGTTCTCTCCTTGTTCAATAGTTAATCCGTTAATGTACTTGCGAGACAATCAAAGACAATAAGACATTATGAGTAGCAGCAGTAGTATTGCCCTGGCAGATTCGACTACAAATATAACTCCTCCAAGTAGTCGAAACAAGGCAAAGTTCAGGCCAGAACAAGAGGAGGAAGAAATTGAAGAGAAACAAGACATGAACTCAAATGGCCTCGTTCGAGATGATGGTTGGATTGACAATGAAATGGACTCAAATTCAAGATGTTCAAGTGGAGCTCCCAGTCCAGACTCTGATGGAGAGAAGAGGAGAGGTCGACCAAGATCAGATATTGTCAATTATTTAATTATGCAAGGAAGTTCATCCCCCAGTAGTATTAAATGTCAATTTTGTACTCGAGTCTTCCCCAGAGAGAAATCTCTCCAGGCACATCTTCGGACTCATACTGGAGAAAAACCGTATGTTTGTGATTTCCCAGACTGTCACCGTGCCTTCACTCAAAGTGGACAGTTAAAGACTCATCAAAGACTACATGCTGGTGAAAAGCCCTTTGTTTGCTCTCAACCTGGGTAAGTTACTTATAAGTTACTTGTATACAGGGGGTGACAAATTGTCACTGACAATTAGCATCCGTCTTTTTTTATGTCTTTGTCATTTCGTCATATCACATGGTACGAGAGATATGGTGTAGGGTCGGCATACCATAGGGTCAACTGAAGGGTCACCAAGGGTCAAGTTGTATTATTTTTTTCAAAGTTTTAATTTTTTTCCTCATAGAGCATAGAAAAATAGTAAATACGTTCAAAATGGGGTTGTCTCACTTTTAACCGTTTCTGAGATTCAGAATTTTAAAGTACCCTGTACCATAAAATCTGCCTTCTTTGCATACCATGTCATATGACAAAAATCCCCTCAAAACACATGAATTATTTATTGTCACATTATGATAATATTTTTGTGCTGTACAACTAATACATGAAGTTCACATTTTTCATCTATTTTTTCTTTGTTTTTCAAGTTGTGAGATGCGATGGACCCATGCAAATCGTCGTTGTCCTAAACATCCTACTGCCATTCTCAAGAGAAGTAATGATTTTGTCCTCCGACCCATTTTGAGTAATGAGACTAATGAAAGTACTAAAATTCAAGAATGGCTGGAAAGGTAAATCATCACGAAAAGAATCCATTATAGACGTTATTATATACATACGATTCTTTATGTTTCTAAAAATGTCTTGTCTTGATTCTCACAGGTACAAGAAAGATAGAGAGGATGCATGGAAAACTGGAAAACCCCGACCAAAGAAAAGGAAAAATTCAACTGCTCGTTCTGAACAAGAAAATATTTCTGTCCACAACTTTACATCAGATGATAGTGGTCAACAACAAAATTCATCCCCTTTTTTCTCTCAAGTCAATGGTAGTATCCACAACTCACCAACAAAGGCACATCTCACTCCAAGTAATCATATCAATTTTCAGTCAGCATTATTTCCAGAGAATGACAATCATCATGTACCAGTCTCTCCCAAGAAAATGCTGAAACTAGAGTTAACAACCACTGGTCAAAATGAACAATTATTACTACTCAACAGTGACAATAACAACCATAGTGTTGCTACTCCTGTCCTCCCAATGGGCTCAAGCTTAAAAAGTAACATCACAGTCACTCCCACAAAGTCGAATTATGCCCTCTCCTCCAAAACATCATCACAAGCGAGACCAGAGAAACTAAAGCGTCGTTGGTTAGAAGCAGCTTTGGAACAGTCAGCATCAATTCATCATCATCCGGCGGGGGAGAGTGGTAGTACTTATGGAGAAGAACTTGATCATGGAGGTAGCTTTAATTTTCACAACAACAACAATGAAACAAATTCATTTCGAATGAGGTCCTTTCGACAACCATCTTCTTTATACAATATGGAAGGATCCATCCAAGAACAATCATATCAACATCAATACAATCAAGAAAGGCCATCCGTCCTCGTTATGGCTTCTACAAATACCTTGAACATGTATCATGAGAATGAACCCATGTCTAATAGAGTTGAACAAGAAGACTCATACTTCACCACTGCCAATACCATAAATGAAAATCATATGAACTACACTGATTATAATTATTACAATAATCAGTCTACATATGGTACTATCACAATCAATGCCTTGGAGAGTCTAGATGAAGGTAGTCATGAAATCAATCATTGAATCTTTCTTTCATTCCCCTTCTTAACATTTCCACAGTATTTTAAACTCATTATTACATTCTTAATCTTATTAGTCCTCATTTTAACACTAGTGCTGTTTTTAAGAAATTTGTCCTCTCGAATAATCTGCCTACACTTAGACAAAAGTCTGGTTAAATGTGAGAGTTTTTACTCAGTTTTTACATTTTTAAATGTACGTTAGTTATACATTTTTTCTTTCTCTTTATACCACATTCATATTACTGCCACTTTTTACAATCCAGTTCAAAATAACATACATTCTCAATAGCAATTGTAACTGTTCAGTTTTTAGTTCTGTAACCTTCTCTATAAAGTAGAATGTTCATGTCAGGATTCTACATCTCAATATTGTCATGAGATTCGTGATCAATCTTCTTCATGAAGTGAAACAAGATAGGGAGATTTTTTTTGCCATTTGCCTTGTTAGGAGGGTTTTTTTATGTTGAAGAAAAACTGACCATAAGGGTGTCAAAAAACAACATTCCAGTTCATTTTTGGATTATAAACCTAGTGAAAATCATCATGATGAGAATCATGAGAGAGATATATTTACAATAGACACTTGTAATTGCTTTATATATAATTTTATAAATGTATATATAAGTACAGTATAATATACTATTTTTTACTGTTATTTTTTACTCTTACTTTTTTTAACCCGGTATGTACGTACTTTGTAGGGTATTTTCTTTTTTTAAACCTTACCTTTGTTACTATTACTTGATATTTTATGAACAATCATGAATATTCATATATGAAATTAATGAAATTAATTACACTTAATTAATGTGAGATAATAGTATTTATTCAATTTAATCTCACTACCTTTGAGATATTGCAAAATAAGCAACGAAAATAGAAATTCAGATTTTTTACATTTTTTTTTGTTTTTAAAAAAATACATGATACGTAGGCGAATACAAATCCTTGCAATAATCACAATCATTGTGTTATTGCTACGATAATCAATAATCATTATAAGATATTATGTATAATCCAGTGAGATGATTTTTTTTACTGCTGACATTCATATCGTGCTCCCAGTAAATAATACAATCAGTAACTCGTTTTTTTTATTGTATAGTGGGAGAGAGAGATGTTGAATAATATAAATATATTATATTATTTTTAAGGTTTTTTTTAGAATAACTGTTGATGTATTGTTGTTTTTGTTTTTAAAATATTTTTTAAACTGAGTATTAATAATATAAAATAAGATTGTAAACGGTACATAAATATTTTATTCTTTCACTGTAATAGTACTCAGCAGTGCTATATAGCCAATGAATCTTGTATTCAAATGATAAATCATATCTTTATTAGATTTTTGACAAGCGTAGAGCTATTTTATACGCTTAATCGTTTAGTACTTTTTTCTCTTTGTATTTTGCATCATAGTTTTAAAAAAAACAAGAGAAAATTAAAGGGAAAACTAATTTACGCAACATCACACTTAACTATTATTGTGTTGTAGAAACGTACAAACATTCTTTTTTTTTGATATTTTTCAAATCCAGTGTCCTCAGTGGAATTTTTAACAGAGTTTTAACTTACCTATTTTAATTATTATGTACTTGTGAGTTTTAGTATGATAATAATAATTATTCTCCTTTTTGTTTTTATTGTTGTAGTTAAAAATTCTACAAAAATTTGATGCCAAGAGAAATTGAATTTTAATGAAATTTTAATTGTAGGAGTAAAATATTTTTTACCTTATATATATACTTGTGTACTAATTTATAGTATGATTTTATTTTAAAAACTCCTTGAAACAAAGAGTATGGGTTCAATCAAGGGTTCGGTTGTTGAATAATTGTTTTTCTTAAAAAAATTTTTTTAGAAAAAAAGGAAACCGCCACTTTGGTATTAAAATATATAAATAAAATAATATATTATTTTAAAATAAAATAGAAAATAGTTTAGTTATAGTTTTTTTAAAAAGAAAAACCTTGCAGTATACAATTATATTAGAGTATAAGCCAATGATGATGATGATATTATAAAAAAAACAACGTGAAAGGGAGACAATTCATGCTGACAATAAAGTTGTGTGACAATGAATACTACTACTAGAATTTGGTATCCTTAAACAAAAAGAGTCCAGATTTATGTAATGTAGTAATGATTTTTTTGAAACGTATATATAGTATATATAATTTAATTTTATATATCTGTATAGATAATCATTTTACCATGAAAAAAATAATAAAAAATTTACTCATAATGATGTTACTTATTATGTGTTGAAAATGAAGGAAAAGATTTTGATGTTTTTCGTTTACATTTTACTTCTCATGTAAAAATGACTAAATGGGTCTTGTTTGACTATTTAAGAAACCTACATGGGTATTATACTTACTACAGTTGCATTTACAACCTACTTTATTAAATCATAATACATTTACTAAATATTGAATTTCGATTTGAGTGTAATTACCTTATTGCATTTTGCAATAATCATGAAACAAAAGAGAGAGAAGATACAGTTCCATATAATTTTCTATCCCGGGTAGCCTATCCGTAATAATCATGTCGAGAGAAAATTAATGGATTGATATTCTGTGAATTAGATATTAGACAATACTTGTAAAAATATGATTTCACAAATAATTACTTTACCAATTCAACTCAAGGATGAGAAAATTTCGGGGGAGAAATAATAAAAGACAAGAAATGATTACAATGGGGGAATTAGATTTCTTGTGAAATATTTTAATAGGCAAAGGCATCGTTTGTAAGGTGATTGGGACACAAGTATATTTTTTTTACAATGATGAGATGTGAAGGACAAGGTTGAGAGGAAATATTGTACACAATTTTTTTGGTACTAAGTAAATGGAACATTACCTACCTACGTCGTGAAACTACCTGACAATAATGATGGAGTGAATTGAAGTCAATAAATAGTTGGAAAATAGTGTAAAGAAAGTATTGATTTCCAATGCGCTGGAAATTTCTGACGTGCTAAAGTGGAGCACATACTATGTAACTATGTAGAGTAACTGTACGAGTATATACAACAAAACAATTCCGTCCTTTGTATTTCCATATTTGCAAACCTTTCTCTCCTTACTTTCCCTATACTTTTTCTCTGTTTTTCTAGGTGAAAAAAATGACTCTACTTTCGAGGTTATAGTCCAGTCAAACGTGGACTTAAAAAAGAGTGCATTTTTATTTTCCCTCCTTAGCTCGACTCCCGGCTTGTGAATATTTTTTCCCTTTTTTTACCACAAACAGTTTTTCTGTTCCTGGTTTTGGTACTTGATCGTTGTCGATTTACCCCGAGTGAACGTTCTCATTTGGGATACTTGGCTGAGGTATTTTTTCTCAAATGGTTTCAGTTGGAGTAAGGAGAGTACTTGGACAAGGTTATAATCATTCAAGAGATAATAATGTGAGGAATTCTTATTTGACTTGAAAAAAAGTTTTTTGTCCATTTAACTTTTGTGCCTTTTTATTTGACAATTTGTTGCACCTGTGATAAAAAAAAAGAAAGTTGTAAAAACTTTTTTTCGATTGCATATCCTACAATCTTTCTCTTTTGACTTTCTCCGTCCAGTTTCACTGTGAAAGTTTTTTCTTCTTCTTCCTCTTGTAAACTTGATTTTTTTATAGAGTTTCCCATTAGTGCAATTTAGTTGCACTTTGTGGTGCTTAAGTTAATAGAGATTATAAGATATTGTAAAGAATTTAATCTTTAATTAACAATAAAACTGTCTCAAATTATATAATATTCAAGGTTAGTGCCAATTTGGAGGTGAACATTATACAAAGTCATTTTTTGATACCTGATTAAATTCTGCGACAAATTGTTGGTACATTTCTGGTATGTATATATCATGTAAGTAATGTAAGAGAAATAAATGGGGTATTTTTTGACAAATTTATTCTCGTTAAAGAAGACAAAGGGGCTGTGAAGAAAAGAGACTAGAAATTTTTATAAATTGAAAATGGATGAGTTTAACTATTCTGGGCAGTCCAATGAACCAATAAATCTTAAGCCAAATTATAATAAAATATCAGAAAGTTTACGTCGAGTGGCCCCAACGCCTTTTGCTTGTTCTGTTTTTTGTGGGGGTAAAAAATGTAAGTATGAAAGTGCTTCAAGTTGGCCACCTGACTCTTGTGCTATTACTGGTCTTTATTCTCACTGGTAAGAAAAAGTGGAATCATTTCTTAAATTATTTATGCTCTCCTTTGAATTTTTTTTCTTTATTTTCATGTCCGTATTTTTTTACTATTATTGTCATTTCCTGTTTCTCATTTGATTTTTCTAAAGACAAATAAATTCATACCGTGTACTAGTACTAAAAAAATGCAATTTTTGAGTATTTTATTTATGAATTCAGGATAACAGATGATGTATTGGCCATGTCTCGCCTTAACACACCCCTCATGGAACAACATGACATTTTGGGTCAATTTCAAACGTAAGTTTTTATTTTCCTTCTTTTCTCAAAAAAATAAACTTTTCACGAATATTTTACCAATATTTTTTACTTGGATAAGCACAACAATTTTTAGTGAATATTATTCGTATAGAATCGGTCTGGTACAATTTTGACTCGCCCATTGTTGATTTTACTGAACAAAGTCCAAAAGTCCTTTTTGTAGAAACTTTTTCTTTTCCTTTCTAATCTTTCAATTAACAAAAGACGCAATTTTTGTCATATACACTCAAGACGATGTCAATGTCGACGACACTCGTAAATTATTACGACAAAATTTAACCTTCAAAATTTTGGAAATATAACCCTCAATACAAAGGAGATTCACCCGTCAGTCAATCAATTTTGTCGTCTCATGTTTGAGACGACAAAAAAATCATAGAAATTGTATTTACTGAAAAGAAAAATAAAAGGAAGGAAATGAGAACCAGAAATTTTAATATAAAAAAGGCTTATGTTAAAAATATATCAGATATTGAAAGAAGGATGACTCATGTTATACGTGCTACAAATTGAATAAAAAATACATGGAGGCAAAAAATGGTGACATTATATAACTATGACCATGAAAAAGTACTGAGAGTTTTCTTTGTAAAATTTGATTAATATTTTGCAACGCAATTTAACCCACATGAGGTATCGGCGGATGTTTTCTTGAAAGTTTGTAATGACAAAAAAAAGTGTATCAAAGGGTTGACTATTGAGTTGATAGATTTTCTTTTGTAAGTTATGAGACTGATAGTTAGACTATGCCTATAAAATAATATACACAGAACCAGCATGTGTACAGCTACTATTATGTATTATTAATTGTGTAGTTTTGCATAAAAGTATGGACAAAAAAAGGCCACTCTAAATTCTCAAGTTTTTTCCTCTCAAGCCAAAAAAAGAAAGGGAAGTTGGTTCCACGACAAAAAAAAGCTAACGGTCCAAATAATCCTCAAACACGCACATGGCTCGTCATTAGTTGTTGCCAGAAAATCGGTCGTTGTGAACCACTTCCCTCCCTTTACTTATATATGGGAGTCATCAAATTATTATGACATGTGTACATACGTGTTGTGTCTATAATTTGTTTTTAATTTGCTAAATATCTTGGTTACTCCGTTGATGGAATTGACGATAGACACAGACCTCCAAACTGACTCTGAGGAATGGTACGCATATGGCCTTGACATGAATTCCACAATTTTTTTGGTTTATTACTACAGGGTTAAAGTGTACAAGAAACTTTTATCTGGAAGTTTCACCATGAATGTTCATCCTTTTCTTTGTACAGGAAATCCTTCAGACAAATAATTTGGGTGCATAGCCATAGGAAAAGAAATTGAGACAAAAGATTTGTTTTTTTGGACAGAATTCAGGATGCAAATTAACAATGCACTTTTTTTGCATTTTATGTTACGTGTCACAGAGTCGTTATGAAGTTTGAGGTAAAAAAAGTTATTGGGGTTTGAATAAATGTAAAAATAAATACAGTTGAGTCAGTTAACCTTTGATAGAGACTACTGAAAATTTGAATAAAATAAAAAAGGATGTGAGAGTGCTTATTTAAAAAAGGAGAACAAAAAAAAACTAACTTCCGATTGCTGTCTTTCTACCCTCCAGTTTATTTGCACGACATATTTAAGTTAGAAAATCTACTGATAAATTCTTCAAGGACATGGTCTAAAAATACACACCTTTTTTTATTTAAAAAACTGAAATCACAAAAAAATCTTTTTCATATTGAGGTCATGGGACATTATTTTGTATCGTTTTATTTTCTCGTAGAAAAGTAAAAAGTATTAATATTTTTTTTTGTTACTTTATTTTAGTGTTGGCATTAAATCTGTGGTCAATTTGGAGAAACCTGGAGAGCATGCAGGATGTAGTTTAATTCCTCTTCATCCCGGTGGTTTTTCTTATGATCCAATAGTCCTCATGGATAACGGGGGTGAGTTATGAAGATATATTTACCAGAGTGTTTGTCTTTAAGCCTGGCCTAATTTCAAAATGATTTTTTTGAAAATATTTCCCCGATTTTGTAAAACATGCACTACACTGTTTACATGTAGGCAACTCCATTCATTATGCATAACAATGTTATAATATGTACACTCAATAGGAGAGTTGGAGTTGGACTTACTTAATTTTTAAGCCAGAAATCTTGTTCAATATTTAAAAGAAACTTTCTCCCATGCCTGTCTTTCACCTGACATTTTTGTTTGTCTCTCACCACTATTTAATTTTATTCAACTCCATTTTATAATTAAAGTTAGCGTGCTACAATTCAGCTAAAAATGGGATAGAAAGAGAAAAGTTTGTGGAATTAATTACTAGTCACTTATCTTTGTACCAGTACCTAGTTCTCTTTACTTTTGTAATGTACAGATTGGCGATTGGAGGAATTTATTCTATAGAATTTTAGTTCATGCTTTTCATTATTTATTAATATTGATTTTCCCTCCCCCTTTTTCTCTTCAAATAAAGTAAATAACACGATTTGGAAAACTATTGAATTGATGTATAATTTTTGCATAAAGCTTTTCTTTCTATTTTTTGGGACAAAATAAATGTGGCATAGAAATCTCAAATTATTTTATGGTTTGTACTCATAAGTATACTATACACTTTGCGTGTTTATCTAGTACGAGTCAAAATTAAAAATATTTTTTGGAATTTTCTACTGATCAAAGTGATTTAAGACTTTTCATTTGTTTTTAATGTACACACCTACTACCATTTGTTACCCTGTACACTAAATGAAAAAAAAAAAATTTCTAGTTTATTTTTACAACTATGCATGGAAGGACTATGGAGATGCATCACTGGCTCATCTTTTGGACATGGTGAAAGTTCTTTCCTTTTCAGTGGCTCAAGGGAAAGTCGCCATTCATTGTCATGCAGGTTTGGGACGAACTGGAGTTTTAATTGCTTGCTATCTCGTCTATGCCTTGAGACTTCGTGCTAATGAAGGTAATTTTTATGAAATTAATTTTTTGGTAAATTTTTAAAACTTTTTTTTTTGGCATTCTTTCTTCCAGCAATCCGTCTCGTTCGAAATAAACGTCCAGGGTCTATTCAAAGTCGACTCCATATTTTGTAAGTATTTTATTTGTTGAATAAAACAAATAAATATGACAATTAATTTGATTCTCTTTTTGTCTTAAGGTGTGTTCAACAATTTGAACAATTTATTCTACCAAATTGTGTCATATTTTGTAATCGGGAACTTTTAAAGGATAAAAAAATGCTGGATTTTACACTTGCACAATACCTCAAAAGACAAAGATTTATTTTACATGGGAAAGAATGTAAAACTCTTAAACATATACCAAAAGTAAGTTGTTAAAATTTGTAATTGAGAATGAAATATAATTGTACATTTTTATTAAAGGCAATTAGTTAAATATATAGGATTAATTTTTTTTGTAGATATTAAATTTGGTTTGTGAGAGACTTTTATCCCTTTGTGGTCGTCCAAATGTGCTCCCAGTAATTATTGATGATGAACCCATCTCCCCTCTGTCACCCATAGGCAGTCCAGATGGACTGATGAATTCAGATGTTGAAATTATACCACCTTCTGCCAAAACAATCTCAACACATGTAATTTAACTAAATATTTAAAGGGTTAATTTTTGGTGTTGTAAATAATTAATATTTTTCTTGAATTAGATTCTTGGAGAGCCACCATACAAAGCAGATGAAATTGTGAGAGCTTTACTGTCAGATCATATTCACATGGTGGAGGGATTAGCTCGATATGTTCGACAGTACAGAATTGAATTAAATCAAAAAGGAGCTGGAGCTTGGATTCGATTGTCAAATGAAAAGAATTTATATGTTTTAACTGCCTTGATGTATTTATGGTTGGAACATTTACGAAATGCTGTTTTGAGCAGTGAAGAATTGACCACTATTGTTTTACATGCTGCTAATCTTCAGGTCTGGACAAGTTTTGTTTACAAATGGAGTTTTTAACAGTATTAATTTTAATTAGTGTAATTTAAACATTTTATTTTTTTGTAGGAAACTATGAAACGATTGCCACCAGAAAGTAGCACAACTTTAGACTATGTACTTCACTTTGTAGCAAATTTGGATCCTGATGAACAACAATTAGGAATCATTTTAAGACGTCTAGCTGCATCCCTTACTCATCGAGTGGTGTCCAGTACAAAGACCGTTAAAATTCATCAGGGATTTCATACCACAAACCATGAAAAAGGTTACCGTTTTAATTTTAATTATTGATAATATTTAAACTCTAATATGTAATTAATATATTCTCATTTATTCCCATGTACAGGAAAACCACGAAAGTTAAATGATGGAACTTTAAACAAGTTGATGCTTGTACTAACTGGATTAGTTGACAGGTATAAAAATGGAATACTTGTTCCAATTGAAGTGACTGTCACAAAACCTTGTTGAAACGAAAAGTATTAAATTTATTTTACGAGTTATATTAATTGTTATTGATATTAAAATAAATGCGACCGACAATGATTTTTTCGTGCAAATGAATCGATAAATGTTTGTGAATTATAGCGAAAACTTTCTATCATCAAAAATAATAAAAGTACAACATTATATTATGTATTATGCGTTTGAATCAATTTATTTCATGAATTTTTATCTTTTAAAATTAGTTGTAATATAATTAATATATTGTGAAGGAATTCATAAATGGGGAAATCTTTTGCGACCTTTTTTTCTACAACAACGCTATGCTTAGCTATGACTCAAGTGTTAGAGTTTTCTCTTAGAATCTCTAGGTTGTTTCCTTTGGTTGTAAAAAAATTATCAAGGAACTGAAGAATTTGTGAAGATGAATAATTAAGTTCCATAAGAACGACAGTTACAAAAGAAAATGGCAAAAAAATCTACTACATTGTGACACAAATAAAACACGTTGTGTCCCTTTGCATTCATATTTGACCATCTTATAATAAAATCTTAATTGCTACGTAAAATCTACTTTTGAAATTAATTCTACTATTGACATGCATATTTTCATGTGAGTTTCGTAATGGTTAAATTGTTATTGTCTTCGTTTCTCTCCGCACATCACGTTGACTTTAGATTCTACCATGCCAGTCATTTTCTCTTTTCATGCTTTTACTCTTGATTAAATTCATACATCAAAAAATCATTAAGTATCTGTAAATTAATAGTACGTATATAGCTGTACCCATACGTGAAAAAACAAAATTAAAAATTCACGGTCCAAAAAGACTTGGATAAAATTTTATAATAATGCCAAAACTTTAAAATAAAAAAATGGTATTAAACTACCTCATGAATATAAGAATACGATGTAAAAAGTGGTATTTACTGTGATTAATAGTTAAATAATGACTGTCATAATTTTGATTGTAATTACTCATTGTCCAAATGGAAAATGAAATTACAATGTGAAAGTAACTGTGCACTGCCATTAAATTACACATCCGAGGAACTTGACTCCACTTTTATACATTTTGTTGTCCAAGTGAAACTAGATTAAAAATATGGCCTCACCAGGAATATGGTGGACACTTGCCTCGTCCATTTTCCTCTTACTTGGTACGGTCTCAAATTAATTCAAATAATTATAATATACAAATTGTAACATTCTGGCCATGTTTAAAATTAATTCTCAGAATTTATGGGGGCTATCCAATTCCAGTCACAAGTGTCCACCGACTTGGCCACCTCCATCTGTGACCAAATGACGGTTCACCAACAAAGTGGTCAACTCCAACCGCCCGTCAAAAGAAGGCCCCGTCCCATGTCCCAGAGTTCCTGTGGATGGCACTCGTTTGGCCAATGCAGTAAGAACCTCATTCAATTTATGGGGCCACTGTCATTCTCAAATATTTAAATTTTTTGTAGGGAGTGGACAGTGTCGCTATGAAAGTTACAAAGCCTGTGACAATGGGCCACGAATTGTTGGAGGCAAGGACGTGGACCCTCCAAACAAATTCCCTTCAATGACTTATTTTAAGCATTCGAGAGTTCAAGTTCCTATTTGTGGGGCTACAATAATTGACAAAAATTGGGCACTTACGGCCGGTCATTGTGTAATTTTTCCACCTCCAGACGGATATGATTTGCTAGTCGCTGGAGATCATAATTGGAAAAAAATAGAAGGAACTGAACAAGAGACAAAAATTCTTGAACAAATAAGACATCCTGATCATATGTAAGATGCATTTAAAATTATTTAAAAATTAGAAAGAGAGAAAGAACAGAGAAAGCCGCAGTTCCACAAGCTGTTGACTTTTAAAAAATAAAAAGTAAAAACTATTTTTTATATTCACGTTTCTCTTCAAAATTATTCCAGCCAAACTTTTGTACATAAAGTTCATTAAAATTACTAGTTTATATTTGTATATTTAAATGTGACACTTAACAATAATTGACAAAAAAAATTCAATAAAATGACCTGAAATTAGTCTTTTTCGATATTTTGCAGGACGCCTGGAGGATCCCAAAGTAACGACATTGGCCTTCTACGCTTTGACTCGTTAACGTTTAATGAATATGTTCAACCAGTCGTGCTTCCTGAACCCCACTACCGGGTTGATGGTAATACTGCCCAACCGAATATTTAAAATTATTTGTCGACTAATTTTGTGAAACTATGTCAATTAATAAACTTGACCCTGTTTTGCATTGTAGGCTCCGTGACGGCAGTTGGATGGGGATCAATTATAGAGGATGAACAAGGGCCAGATATTTTACAGGAGGTGGATCTTTCGG